>CADEPD010021580.1:0-11593 GCA_902829195.1 Fraxinus dipetala | reverse complement strand
AATTAATCATGTATATTAGGCTCGAGAAAAAGTTAATTCGGATAAGTTAGATTCAAAATGATGCAGTTCAAAGAAGTTGTCAATAATTAGAAATTTATTTGAGTATTTTTTTTTTATTTCACACGTGTATTTTGTTATATAAATATAAAACTATTTTTTTTATTTTATTAGAAATGGTATTTCAATTAAAAGTACACTATGATTGGAAATCACATGTCCCACTTTCAATAGGAAACTTTTTTGCTTACCCAATTCTTATCCACTCTCTTGTAGTGCACAATTCACACTTCTAAACACAAACAAACTCTATTAGACTAGGTCCTTATTGCTTCTGTGTATGTGTGTGTGTGTGTATATATATATATGTGTGTGTGTGTGTGTGTGTGATATGATGGTTAAAGGTACAAACAAAAATACATAGGCATATACACGAGACAAAGGCAGAAAAATAAAGTTTAGAACGTGATTTTAGATTTTATCTTGCAAAAACGTTATTTGATCTAACGAGGTATGATTACGAGGTGCAAGTGGTTTGTCCCATTTAATTTATTTCTTCATGTTGATAAATATTATGCTAATGAAAGTTATGTTATGAGATGATTATGATATGTATGTTATGGTCATTCGGTACCAAAGATATGATATTTATTGAGCTCTTATCGGTTTCTAAAGATATGATATGACAGTATGATATTTTTTACGTATGATTTTATATTTTTATTCGGGATTGTACAAAATATTTGTATCCTACTGAGTATTCTCATATACTCACTCTTTTCCCTACTTCTCACATATTAGAATGGGTCACGGAATGGCGGGCGATGAGATGCCGTCCTTGTGCTTGGATTCATGGGATTCAATAAAATAATCCGGTGTAACAAGACATTTTTAATTTCAACATTTCTTAATTTATTTCATAAGGATTTTTATTTAGAAATTTAAGACATATTTTAATAGTAGAATTAACATTTTATTATTTATCTAATAAATGCAATATGCATGGTTTTTAATATTTATTTGGTTATAAATTTCCTCTATTAATTAAATTGTCCCCATTAATGTCATATACTTACACTGTTGAAATAAATAATTTTGGTAGCGATTTAAATTATAAAATTTGGGTCGTTACAATTCATCTCCTTCTTTTTTAATTTTGTGATAGCCACTTTTAATATCTATTTTACTAAAAATAAATGACACGTACAATTCATCAAGTATATCATCCAATCTTGATATGAGATTATGATACTTTATCGTTATATTGTTGAATGTCATGTAGTCAATACAAATTCTCCACAACCCATCCTTTTTAGGCACAAGTAGCATTGGTACCACACATGGACTCATGCTATCCCTCGCGTACCCTTTGTCCATCAACTTCTTAACTTGTTTTTAAAGCTCCTTAGTGATGTGCCCACGTACCAATAATAACTCTGAAACTACAAAAAATTGAATCACAACCCCAAGAAAGCTAAAATCTCAGCTTGAAACTTGATCAAATAATTTATTGAATCAAAGAACTAAAGTTATAAAGGAACTTGACCCCTTAATTACAAAAATTATAAACCTTGCTATGAAGTTATTGAACGCTACAAAGATGAAATCCTTAATAAGTTCGAAATTTAGTTCAATGAAGAATAAGAAGAATGCAACCTTGATTTGATTTCATCTCTCAATAATTAATTATTTTACAATGAAAGGATGAGGCCATATATATAGGCAACACATTAAAATCCTAATTAAAATGTAAAACATCAAGAAAATATCAAACAAACAGAGTTCTAGACGAAAAAAGGAAAATTAAACCGCCTTCAGATTTTTGTACTGCGAGTGCACACCGTGTATTCGCTCCTACACGTTGTTTAATTGATTTGGCTACGGGTTGAAATTTTGCACCACGTGTGCTCACGACCTATTTTGCATGTGCGCACGCCCCACTTTCCGACTACACTCCAGGATTTGCTTATTCTAACTTAACTTGAATTAAGTGCACTAATCTTGGTTCACCTTCCATGCCTAACATAACATGAAACTTGATGTTTTACTCGTTACAATCAAAGTCTCGACCCACGTAGCTTGAACAAGTAATCCCATGACTTTCTTGATCCTCTTTGCTCGAGATCTCATCATTGGTCATTCTTATCCTCTTTGCTCGAGATCTCATCATTGGTCATTCTTCCACAATCAACGGATCCTTGCTAAACTTCATCTCATGGTTCTCATCACTTTGTCTTCTCGTGATTACTCCTATAGGCTGATTATTTTGGAAAAATATCTCCAAGTACAAAGTCAATTTAATGCTCAATGTCCTCAAATTCTTGCAATCCCTTTCTCAAAGAAGGACTCAAGAAGGAAAGAAAAAGAATGAGTTTTTCCAAGAACTCCAAGAAAAGGTTTCTTCAAATTGGTTTAAATCCTTTTCACAATAAGATTGATTCTCAAGGATGATATATGTATCATATAGTAATAATAATTGTATTTCTTGGAAAACAACACTACAAGAATTCCAATAAAAGGCTTCTTGAAATTGGATCACGCTTTTCTTTAACTCTAGCATTTTTCTTGAATTTTCTTTGATTTTTTCTTGAATTTTCTTTTTTTCTGAATTTCGTTTTTTTATGCAAACTTAATGAAAAAGATAAAAAAAAAAAAAAACAAGGAAAAAATCGAACAGAAATTGTGTTGTTGCACTAGGGTTAATACACTAAACAATTCTTGAATATTTTTTGTGTGATTTTTGGTGTGAATGAATCAAAGAATTGGATGAAAACTCAACAAAAAAGACATAAAGAAATTAGGAGTTGAAAAAAAAAAATAAGAAACATAAAAAACAAAACCTGATTTTAGGGCAAAAACTCTGATACCAATTGATGTAAATTTCATTGCAAGATTTACCCTGAAACCATACAAGATTAGGTACGAACCTGGATAAAGCTAAATCAGATGAAAAACCTTGATCTAGTGATTTCTTAATCAAGAACCTAGGTTGGAAGAGTTGAACATCACAAAGATTGAAAATCTTTGATAAATTCTAGATATTTTAATTAAAAACAAGATTGACGGAAAATCCTCACTTTATAATCGATCTTTCAAAATAATATATTGTTCTTGTTTGTACAATTAATATGCCTTATATAGTCCAAATCAAAATCATATTCTACTTCGAAAACATCAAGAAAATACTAAACAAACAGAGTTATAATCAAAACAAAAACTAAACTTCGTGCAGAATTTTTATACCATTCGTGGGCATGCATAAACTTGCGTGGGTATGGTTCAACCGTTTTGCTCTCAGGTTGTGCAATTTTGATAATTGCCTGGGCAAGGAAATTAAAGCCTCGCATGGGCATGGCTTTCTGAACCAGCTCCTTCTTCCTCAACTTGAATAAAATACAAAGTTTCGTTCTTCCTTCACGCTCAACTTAAAACTTTGTCTTGTTTGTTGCATTTGAACTCTCAGCCCATGTAATTTGAACAAGTCTTTTCATGGCTTTCTTGATCTTGTTATTGGTCCATCCGAAAGATAGCCAACTATCCACGTTTCCCATTAAAAGGGTGGTTTGTGTATGTATAGTTTAATGGTCCCTCAATTCAATTTCTTGTTCAACTCTATTCCTCCAGTGTTGCATGTTAAGTCCTTCAACTTCCAAGATTTATACAATGGTCCTCGAATTCAATCCTTTTTTTGGTCAAAACTCATTTATTTTCATTATTTCTCATCCAATACCAATTTTTCTCTTAAAATAATCAAAATAAACACAGAATTAATTATCTCACTCATTACAAATACTCTCAAATATCAACTTTTGTTGGCTTAGGTAACTATAAAATCATACTATACGTAAGTGGCAATCCATACCATGATGGTTTGTTCTCGTTGCAGCGTATTACACAACAACAAAAAAGTGACTAATTATGTAATATTATTTAACTTACTAACTAAATACGCAAAAAAATGACTTGCTATAAATTAGAGAGAAAACAGAGAAGTTAAATGAATTTTTGTGTATTTCATTGAGAATCAAAGCTCCATATTTATAGGGAAAAATTAGGGTTGCAACGAATACAATGTCATAATGATTAGGGCTAAAGTGGTATAATGATCATTCACAAATACTACTTTATTTGCAACTCTCCCTTAAATTACTTTTACATAATATCTTATTGAAACCTTGTTTGGCAAAAACGAAATGAGACAAACGTACCAACAATTGGAAAATGAGCACATAATTTGGAGTAATAAAATATTGTTTCGTTAAAATCTAGTCAAGAAAATCTAATGGAACAAAACTTGATCGAAAGGAAAAAAAATACAGCTACTCCCTTGGTTTCAATAAATGAAAAATATTGTATCAAGACATTTATGTCTTGTACGTCAATGTCGACTTCAATATTACAATTTCCGTTAACTATGTTTCATGTTGTCTCGTTATAGTCTTCAAGCAATATCGTCTCCATAGATGATATCTTTCAATCTTTATTTATCCGTATTTAACATAATGATATGTTGAAAAGTAGATTGTGGTTCTTTTCTGGAGTCATACACAATTTGTGATATATAATAATATATTATTTTGAGAGTAAATGTCATGTAGGTTATGGACATCATTACATAAAGAATATGACTTATTTAAACCTTATTAAAGAAAACCTTACGGGAAAAAAATCTTAATTAAGGAAAAAGAATATATTATTCTTTTGAGTAAACTACAAAAGTTGTCTCATTACAATGGGACAAAACCTTAGTCAAGGAAAAAAGAATACAATACATATTTACTCTCCCTTAATACTATATTACTTGAATTATACACTTCAACCTTATTAAATCTTTTAGGGATATTCTTAATAGTCATGCCAAAGGAGTCGACTATAACCACATCTATTGTACACATACCAAATTTCAAGTATTTAAAGGATAATAAGATGTAGACTTATGATTGCATCCACCACAAGATGATTTATTTATTTATACAAATCTTTACAAAATTTATTTAGTAAGTCGTGTATTACATATTACAACTTTGTTTTAGGTATTCAGAAAGTAGGTCTAGAAACTTGAGGTTTCTCTAGTAAGTTCAATTTTGCTAGAATTGCATTTTTTTTATTTGACCAATTAATATACGTTGGTATATTTTGACAAATTTTCTTCAATATCCTTGCTATCATTCATAATAAAGTGCTACATTATATAAAAAATATTGTCAACAAACTTTTTTTTATTCAATTTCTCTCTATAATGGCATAACTTATTGAGATGTGTTAAGCCTATGTTTGGTCCCCATTTTAACAAAAACTCATTTTTTTCGAAACTCATTTTCAACAACATTCTCCCATAAGATAATTTTACACATAAATCGAAAACTTTTTTTTTTTTTAACCATACGAATCGACAAAAAATCATTATTTTAAAATATATTTTCTTACCAAAATGGGGCTCAAGAAAGGGCTAAGTTTCATTATTTCACATACCCGAATCACTTCTTGAATTTTACATTCCGTTATATCCAAATACTGACCAAAATGAGTAATATAATATTGACTTTTCTAGAGCCTTACAATGGGATTTGCAAAATTCAATATTATGTTGTATTGATTTTCATCATTCTCGAATTTTCTTTTCAATAAGTCACCATGAGTTTAGTTGAATGCTTCTACGTACTACAGGTACATTACTCATGTCTCATGATCTAAACACTACATCAAATTATAACGTTTTTCGAATCAACAAACTTCAAGTTCATAACAATATTTGATTTGAATGATTCTACAATGTTTTAGAAGTGCGCTTCTTTGAGAGCATCATCATAATATTCTTCGAGAATATTAATACATATAGCATCATACTTCTTCAAGAGCAATGCTATGATATTCTTCTGATTTATTCACGACTAACTAAACAATATTCTTCAAGAATGGTATGTAAAATTTTATAATTATTTATAAACGACAAAATATTCTTCTAGAATATTAATATGTATAATTGATTCCTTGAAGTAACCAAATATTCTTTTAAAATAATGATTCATTTTTATATAAGTTATCCTTCTTTAGGAACATTAACATATTTATCAGTCTCATACTGATATAAAGTTTAGTTTCAAGATTAACACAATATTTTTCTTGAATATTGATTTGTATAAAATGTTGATTTATCAAAATAATATTTTTCTTGAATATTTATGTAGTTGGATTGCGTTTCTTCATGATTATCAACACAAATTCCTTCATATTAAGTTGTGTTTTTTCAAGAACACAACGAGATATATACTCTTCAAGAGTATAAATACAATATTATTTTGAAATGTTGATATTAATAATTCATCCTATCTTTCGAGATATACAATATAATACTCTTCTGGAATATTGATATTACAAATTCGTTCCACCTTTCAAACAATATAATATTTTAAAAATTAAAGCTTGTGTTCTATATGAGCAATAATGCAATATTCTTCTATAATATTGAGCGAATATAAAGTCGTTCTTCTTCAAAAGTAATGAAATAATATTTAACAATTGAAATAGATTTAGATAAATTTGAATACACTAAAATTGTTTTTAAAAAAACCTGAAAAAAATGTTCTTAAAAAATTCAAGATCTTCTAATAAATTCAAAATTTTTGTTACTGTTCGCATAGCAATTTTTTCACATATGAAATGTTTGATCTTGATCTTAACCATATGATTTGAAGAACAATAAGTTGTGAAGTTGCAATCCAAATTTCACGATGGTATACAGATTCAACTGGAATAAAAACCTTCATTTCAGCCGTTCTAAGGGCATGGCTCTCCCACGGACCATGGATTGCTGGGATCTCAATTTTGATCATAGCTGCTACAAACTATCAAGATTCTAAGAATTTTTTATACTATTGATTTCAAATTTTCTCTCTGCCTGCTAAGTAGAATACTTGATTATCTGTCTTAAATCAATTTAATAAATCAATGTTTATACTTATTCGAGAGAAATAATACAATATTCTTTGAAAATATTTAAACACGGAATGTTGTGCTCTTCAAGAGCAATAACTAATATTTTTCTAGAATATTAACAAAATCGAAAGTTATTTTTCCTAAAATGTTACAAATCAAGATTGAGTTATTTATTTAGTGCTTCTTTAGGAATACCAACAAATTATTATTAATCATATAGCAGCTGCTCTTCAGAAGTTATAATAGCATAATATTATTTTCAAATAATAGATCTTGTATATTCTGCTATTCAGGAGCAAATAATGTTTTATAGAAATATTAACATAATATAAACTTGTGTTCAGGAAATGGTTTGAATCGGGCTTTCTACTAAATCAAAGAAGCAATAGAAAAGAACTAATGGACAGACCAAACCGCGTAAGACTCTTTACTGGAATGAAAAGAAAGAAAAGGGATTCACGGACAGACAAGAAAGAGATTTTTTAAAGAAGCGATTCGTTAAACACGGGATGAGCGATGCAGTTTAAATCGATTATTGTGCAGTTGACCTGAGACCTATTCCCGATTGCAAAAGTGAAAAGGTAGAAGATAACCTCAAAATATTCTTCCACAATGTTTATAGATTTGTGAAATTGTGATTCTGCTATAATAAACAACTTATTTTCATAAATTTTTCATATAGATTGTATCTCAAATCTTATTAGTTTCTTTCAGATATGTGCTACTTCTAGAGCATGAGAAAATATCATCATCATCATCATCATCATCATTTTTTGCTTAAAAATTATCATTTTAAAAAAAATGATTTTACTATTGCTTCTTCAATAGCTTTGGATCAATATTATCCTAGAATGTTGAAATTATAATGTCATGTTTCACCAAGAACATCAACATGAAATTCCTCTAAAATATGATATGAACAAATATTATACATTTTCAAAGTAATAATACAATATTTTTTTCAAATATTTGTTATGCATGAATTTGTGCTTTTTTAGGAGCAACAAATCAGTACAAATATCATATTCCTTTTCAAGTCAATGTTCTTCTAGATTATTGATTTAATTGTTTCTTTTCAAGAATAATAATACAATATTCTTTTAAATATTGTACCTGAATATTGAACACAAAAAATTAAATTCAAGTAAATATTTATCTATCACAAATTGATATAGTCAAATTAATATAATCAAATCGAATAATTATACCTCTTTGTTAGATGTAATCCATGATACGAGGACAAGTCTCTACAAGGATCGATTGATCGTGGAGGAAGAACTAATGACGAGTTCACGAGCAAAGAAGGTCAAAGAAGCTAAGAGATTGCTTGCTTAAATTACGATAGACGAAATATCGACCACAACAAGCAAATGAACAAGTTTCATGTTGGGTTTGGAAGAAGAAACATGATAGATCAACTTGGTCCAAGCAGTGGATAAAAAAGTTGAAGACAATAACTATGCGACCACATAGTTACCTCGCACGCCTCTATACTGAGACTCAAATGAGTTTTCATTTTGGAACTATGCGACCACATGTTCCAATACTATGCTGTCGCATAATACAAGTTCGGCTGCGAATTTTTCAATTTTTGGAAAGATTCTTATTTTATTTAACACTCTAGTTTTATGGTACTTTTTGATATTTTGAATATTAATTCCGTCTTTAAGTAGATTTTATGTGTTCCTTATAAATAGGACTCATTCCAATCATTGCATATACAAATGATTAATTGAGAGATAAATTGAAATGCATATTGCTTTCTTCTTTTTCTTCATCGAAGTAATTCTGAACTTCTCAAGAATTAAGTTCTTGTTGCGTTCATCAAATTAAGTAAGGTTCATAAATTTTGTGATCACGGGGTCAACATATTGTCAACGATTGTGTTAGTTATTTGATTCAATAATTTATTGGGGCGAGATTTCAAATATTGATTCTTGGCTTTTTTAGGTTGAATCAATCTAGTGTGGATTTCGTAACTTCAATTGCGCATGGGTTCGCATCAGTTGGTATCAGAGTTAGACTCCAAAAATCAAAGTTATATCCTATTTTTTTCTTTGTTTGAGCCTTTGTTTTTTTAATTCTCTGCGTTCTTCGCGTTCTTCTTTTTTTTGTACCCAATCCATAAAATATCCCAAAAAAATAATTCAAAACTTACTTGTGTATTAATCTAGCATCCACATTAGTTTCTATTTCTTTTACTAGTATCTAGTTGAATTTCTGAGCTAAAAAAATTCGAAAAATTGCCAGCAGCATAAATTTCATTTTTTTAGTCAAAAAAATCCAAATTCAAAAGTGTCCCATTCAAATTAAAAAAAAAAACCTTTTTGAATTTATCCTTAACGTTTCATTCAAAATTCAAATTTCTACCTTCTTGAATTCCTTACTTAATTCTTTGTTTGGACTCTACAAGGGTTAAATTTTGATTGAAATCAAATTAATTCTTTGAAAAAAGTGCAAGAAGCATTGAGTGGAAAAAGGGCAGTGTGGTGAAATTAATAGAGAGAAAAAATCAATTTGAGTTATACACGAGTGTATACACGTGAGACAAATATTAAATTAGATTTAGAATGTCGAATAGAGACGAATCTACTTCAAGAGGGAATAATAATCAAGTCAACATGTCAGATGAGGTGATACAATAGTTTGAAAGGTTATTTGAGGATGTGAGAGACAAATTTGATAGGCAAGACACATTACTTACTAATTTACGTAGAAACCTAGAGAAATTCCTAATGCATGAAGGCAAGGAAAGTGAGATCATAGAGTAGATTTTGTTGATGAATTTGAAACGGATAGTGGTATTAATGAGGATGTATTGGTGAATGTCGAATTGGGAAGAATGAGAGATAGAGGATTTAGGCATGAAAGAAGTGGTAGAGAGCCTGTTGGAGATGGTGTTGATAGAAGTATGGGTAATATCAAAATGACAATTCCGCCATTCGAATGAATAAGTGATCCAGAGACATACTTGGAGTGGAAAAATAAAGTATAGTTGATATTTGAATGCCACAACTACTCGAAGGAAAAGAGGATAAAGATTACGGTACTTGAATTTATCGATTACACTATCATTTGATGGGGTAACATCTAGGAGGAGAAATCGTGAAAAGCCTATTAGCTATGAAAGTGCAAAAGACAATTGAAGATGAAGGGGAAAATTAGATATTTATCGGGTTCTTCAGGTTCTAAGTCTTCTTGAAAATCAAAGTGGAATGATAATAGAGGTGATATGGCCGTTTCGAGTAGTAAGACCGAACCACCAAGGGAAAATGAGGAAGTTGCTAGCAAAATTACACCCAAAATGGATTTCCTACCTTCTAAGACTCGAGATATCAAATGTTTTAGGTATTCGAGATTGGGCCATATTGCTTCTCAATGTCCAAACAAAAGGGCAATAATTTTGCGAGACGATGGAGAAGTGGTGAGAGATTGTAACGACCTGACCTTGTGCCGAAGCTGTGCTTTGGGAGAGCCTAAGCCCATCTTACCCCTCACGGCTTTCTGACGCGTCCCCAGGATTCGAACCCAAGACCTTCATCATATGGGAGACTTTAGTTGAATCCTGGTACCAATTGGGCAACTTGCTCAATTGGTACTAGGATTCAACTTAAGTCTTCCATATGATAGAGGTCTTGGGTTTGAATCCTGATGACGCATTAGAAAATCGTGAGGGGTAAGATGGTCTTAGGCTCTCCCAAAGCGAACAGTACGTATGATATGATAACGATTCTGATGCAAGGTCGGATCGTTACAGAGATGGTGATGATGATATGCCCGTATTAGAGGATGCTAGTGATGGTGATAGTGATGGAGTAGAGTACCCACTAGGAAGTGAGTTATTTGGGGTGATGCGTGCTCTCAATAAACAAATTAAATTAGATGATGTGGAACAGCAATAGGAAAACATCTTTCATACTAGATGCCGGTCAAAAATAAGGTATGCATTTTGATTATTGATGGGGGTAGTTGTACTAATATTGCTAGTACTACACTTATGGAGAAATTAGAACTGACTACGATAAAACCTAAGCCTTATAAATTGAAGTTGTTATATGAATGTAGAGAGGTTAAGGTGAATATGCAAGTGTTGGTAAATTTCTCAATTAGGGGGTATCATGATGAAGTAGTGTATGATGATGTTTCTATGCATTCTGGGCACATTTTGTTGGGAAGGCCATGTAGGTATGATAGGAAGGTTAAACATGATGGATTCAAGAATAGGTACAACTTTGTAAAAGATGTGAGAGATGTTACTCTTATACCATTAACACCACAACAGGTCTATGAGGACCAATTGAGATTGATAGGTGAGGAAGAAAAGAAAAACAAAGAAAGGTGAAAGGAGATTAGGAGAGAAGATATTGAAGTTGCTAATTGTGAGGAAAAAGAACATAACCATAAGAGAGAAAATGAAGAGAGTCTATTGAGAGGAGAGAAAAATCAAAAGTGAGTTTCTACGCAAAAAATAGTGAGATTGAAAGGGCTTTAGTGAGAACTAACAAGCCCCTCCCTAGTTTGGATATTTCTTTATTGCGGGAACTTAAAAACTTGTTCCATGAAAACTTATTTAGTGGGATACCACCCGTTGAGTATCCAATTGATTCAATGCAAGTGGATAATTTAATGAGCATTTAAGGAGAAGCATTCAACTATGGCA
>CADEPD010021577.1:0-14349 GCA_902829195.1 Fraxinus dipetala | reverse complement strand
ATATATATAGAATTTGGATGACAGGTTTGGCGATGAAAACTCAAGAAGCTATTTCAGAGTTTGGTACAATCACGCCATGCAAGGTTATGCAAGATCCTGGTGGTTTAGACACACTAAGGGCACTGGTTGTGAAGATCCTAAGCTTCGGGGACTTGGGCTTCTCTTGCTTGGGCGATGCAGCGCTATCAACATCCCCCATTAAATAGACAAATTGGACCACCCAAAGGAAGCCTGGTGAACAGGCAAGCAGCAGCACAACAGAGAAATGGACTTGATTCCTTTTAGCTTGAAATCGCTTGATTTATTTAATCACCTACTTTATTTTACTGATTTTACTTAAGTGACCTGGTTTACTCTTTCATTAATATTTGTAAGGCTTAATTCTTAATATAAGAGAGCAGCTTAGGGTTAAACATGGTTGGTTTTTGCATTTTGAACCTAACTTAACGGCTAGAGATTTATGCCAGCCTTTTAATCTTTATTCACTGGTTCAATTGTTGAATAATGGAATTGGATAGGTTGATGCTTTACTTTGTTTGTCTTGTAATTGATTGGAGTTTCTGCAGCACCAAAATCTGAGAAATTGCCCTCAAAATTAATCCAAAACCACCATTCTATGCCTAAATAAATCTTGACGAATTCAAAGTAAATGGACAAACACTAAGCTTGGAATTATGTACTAAAAGTCTGGGAATCAACAGGTACTGATATTTCTGGAAACCATATTTTCTCAAAAGTTACAGCACACTCCAAAACGAACAGGAAAACCAAAGCAAGAATCAAGAAATTTCAATAAGGTAGCTAAGTTCTTCCTGCAGCTTTGAGCCACCATTGAAAACCCTAAGCGGCTGCTCAAATTCTCTGCAAGTCTGACGCACCGCGAGGGCGACAGGCTAATAATCATAGCAGTTGTGACCCCATTTAAGAATTGCAAAAATGCACAAAAGAGAGATGAAGCAATGAAATTTATTGGCGACGGTAAATTACGATCTAAAAAGTTCTATTTATATAGCCTTACATGTAAGCATTTGTCCATGAGCCATGGCTTTCCACAAAATTATAAACTTTTTAACTAAAAGATGAAATAAAATGAAAAAATGTATTTATTTATATATTTATTTCTAAGGAGCACACCATATGATTCATGAAGTCTTAAAATAGAAAGACACAAATTTTGACATGAAAAATATAGCAGATAGTTACCGAACATGTCACTACCCTCTAACATCCTCAGTGCACCCAAAATCATTCTAACATGTCCTTTTTGCATAATATCACTTAGAAACTGATGTCTAATCTATAAATGAACAGTCCTAGGATGTTGTAAGTATTAACAACACCAACTGAGAGTAGATAATTATCTCAATCTAGAGTCAGACAATAAAACTGAAATTAGTGTCCTGAAGATCATCTATACCAGAGATAATGGACCAAACCCTTCCACTGGGTCTATTGGTTACACTTGGGTGATAGGAATTTACAGACGAGCTTTAGTGTGCAGAAAAAGCTTCATAGATAAAGAGTTTGCTATAGAAACTGATGCCTAGAAAAGGATAAAAAAGCAGTAACAATAATAGTAAACTGCAATGCTACAGTACAGGATAATGCTCCAAAAACACATCAAAACAACCCATAAAAAAGAAATAATGGCTGACGCTGAAGAGTGGTATTATCCATCGAGGAAAATGAAACTAATTTCTGAAAAAAAAAACTCTAAATCATGAACTCTAAAACCTCAAACATGTAAAATCCATTGTCCAAAGTTTCCAAATATATTGAGGAAAGTTGCACAGAAATTAGAAACAGCTTCTGTGCCTTCCAGTGACAATCACTACCGCAAAAAGCTCAAAGTAAATCACTGGCCACAAAAAATCACCACAACCACGACTCGATATCATCCATTTTGCAGAAATCAAATTCAGAAATAAATAAATAGTAGTCTGGTGGTGCCGATTGAGAATTGTGGGGAAAGAAGAGAAGAGATGGGTTTTGGACTAGAGAGAGAGAGAGATTGATTCTTTTTCTTTAAACAATGATTGGATTAGAATGCAAATTGATCACCAAACTATTTTTTCGGGTTGGGTCCACGACCAACTTGATAATTGAATCAATTGGGCTCCAAACAGCGAGTGGATCATTTTGTCGATTTGCGAGTTTTTCGTCAACCCTTAATTAGTAATGGCAACATATTTATTATCTATACATTTCGTGAAATTTAATATTATTCCTCCTAAAAAAATCACTAATATAGTACGTGATCAAAATAGTATGTATGAATATATATTATGAATTGTCCAAACAAGAATTTTCGAAATGCATTTCTGCATAACTTCATTCACAAAAGTATACAGGCATAAAAATGTGCATGTTGTGAACTAAATTAAATCAACACTTCATAAAGCAAGATACTACGGCAGAAACTAATATTATGGACCAATTCAATAAGATCTTCTAGAGAATAAAAAGAAGTATCCCAACTTAATCAAAAAGGACGATAGCATTTCGAACACCAAATTAAGCAAGTCTCGACCAATGAAATAGCCTCCATAATCTTCAACCATGCTGCACCTACAGTTGACACTAGCATCAGTTCACAAGGATTGAGAGGAGGGTTCATGTCTCTATCTCGTGCTTATACGTTTTCTTTTATTTACGCTCAATACAGCTTATTAGCAGAAGGTTACAACATATTGTTCACACACACTATGGAGATGAGGAGAAATTAAAGGGAAAGAGTATTTTAATGAGATCAAGAGATTGAAGGAAATTTTATGGCTTAGGCTGATATCAATGAAAAATGACCCTGGGGAAAAGAGAGAGAACTTACCTACTATGCCATCAAGGAAATTACTCAAATCTGATGACGACGTATGGAGAAGCTTTCTCAAATTCACGTATCTTGGATTTCAACTTCAACTCATTTTTAATCCTAGACATGTCCATCACGAACCTCATCCTAAATAATGAATGTGCATTGGCCAGCAAATACTTCACCAACCCCAGTTCGCTTTCATTTCCTCCGAAATTCTCTATCATAACATATATTAATTTATGAAAGGCTCCAACAGCATCATCGTTTACCAAATTCAGCTCCAAATCAGGATTTACAAGAATTTGTCCTTCTGATCTCTGATAAAAGAAAAGGACAATAGTGGAAAGGGAGTGGGAAAGAGCACTAAAATACAAAAAGCTTATTTATCATAATTAGATTTAAATGCATAGATTTTTACCACAATGTTAAGCCGAAGCACAGAAAGGTTTGGACATCTACAGACGACAACCATTGCTGTCTCAATGTAGTCCTTTTTTGGCCACAAATTAATTGTCAAGGACTTCGTATTAAAAAATATATTAGAAGCAAAGCGTCTTCACAGATCACGAGCCATGGAAAGAGCCTGAAGCCAATCAAGAAACATATTAAGAATCACATTCCAAACTATATGTTTAATTATACACAGGCAAACGCATTCACCTGAACAAGCCGATGGTTGAATTCTACACGAGTGGCCTTAAAAAGCTCCCTGGTAATTTTGATCACAGATTGACTAAATTCATCGATGCTTCTGATTTTCATTACACAAGGAACTTCAGCATTAGCAACAAATTTTAAAGTATGTGGAGGTATGTCGAAATCATAACATCTTCTAACACCACCAGCATATATAAATTGCATGAGATTTGGAGCTTGAATGCTGATGGAGCATTCATCCATCCCTGGACAGCTACACATGATAAAAGTTTTTAATCTGGCAGCAGAAACAGAAAGAACTTTAAAACTATTGATATTGCAAAAGAAAATTGACAGCTTTTCCAGTGCCGGTAAACTCGAGAAAAGTTCTTGTCTTAAACCCTGCTCAGACAGTACCAAAAACTTGAGGCTTAGTTTTCGGAGGTTGGGAAGTTTAAAGGTTTTAGGCCACACGAGAACATCATTCACTAATGCCAATTCCAGTTTGACAAGGGACTTGCATGCAAATAAACAATCTGGAAGCTTTTGGACTTCATCAATGCTTCCATAGAGGACAAGCTTCTTAACATTGTGCAGTACAGCAAATACAATCCAATCATTCTTGATCAGAAAATTATAGTGATTTGAAGTAGAAAGGCAGATTTCAAACACATGAATATCTGACTCATCATGAAGAGCAAGTACTTGATTGATGAAATTCACAAAATTATCCCTCTTCCTTTCCATTTCCGGAAACTGATTATAGTCAAAAGAAAGTTTTTGAAGGGAATAACATGTTGTCCTCCAGGTTCTAGACAAAATGCTAGTCCGTGTAGCATCAATTGTTGGAAGGAAGGTGAGAATGTGCCTCCGAATTTCTTCTGGCAACCTACTCAGACGATCAGCACTTTCCATTGTTAGATTCTTATTGGAAGTATCATAGTGGCCAGCCATTGTTTCCCTCCAGGTTTAGAGAAAACCAATACCTGACAATGGAAAGATATAAAGTATGACGATAGGTATATATTCTCAAAGGTAACTAAGCTACATCTATTATTTCAAATTAAATTCCAGAAATGAATGAAGCTGCAGAAAATAACTATGTGACGAGTGGACTATATTTATCTCCTTTGCAAATTGACAAAACTAAAAAGGAATTTTTAACACACTAGTTTATAGGTGTTGAGTTGGCAACATTTCTCAAGCATGTTAGACAAAAAACAAAATTAAATGTTGCAAACTCAGCACCTGTAAACCAATTTGTTAAATAATATCCGTACACGTAGCATTTTGTAAAGATAAAACCTCTAATACATAAGTATTTACTAAGCGACCAGTACATAAGGCAAACAACATCTATATTATGCAAACCAAGGAATTGTAAGGTGTTTGCTGTTATGGTCCCTTCTTTCCCGCCAAAATAATATAATAGTACACCAAATATTTGAAATGTCTATCTAACATTGACAATCTACTTCTATGTCATATGCTCATGAAAGGAGTCTTTTGTGCATGACCTAAGATATGTCATGTGAGAATGGAAGATAAATTTTCCAAATTTAGCTCCATTTACACATTTCACGAAGATATATGTGGAAGTTAATCTTTACAAGGCACGAATGGTATCTAATTTGACACGTGTCAATCCTTTCCTTATTGACCTTTAATTGAATGTTTGTTTATTTCAACATGTTTAGTCCGATCATAATGTACTAAGCTCAGCCAAACCACTAGAACTTCTCTACGTCACCAAATTACCTCCATCAAAAGGTGCAACACTAAGGTTGTTGACCATATATTTACTACTGAATCTATCCAATCTACCTCTCTATAGGCTTCAACCTTCAAAATAGCACCCATTATTTGAATAAATTAAGCCCCCATTTGGCAAGATTATTAATCATTTTTAAATGATCAAACTGTATTTTCTAACTCTTTAACCAAGATACCTCATAATCTCTCTATTTCTCGTTATAACTAGTAACTACTATGTCTTCCACATAGTCTATAAGTACCATAATTTTCTTTGTGATGTATGCTCGACAAAGAGAGAGTGATCACTTTGCTTTGAGCGCCTTAGAAAACGTCTCGAATTGCACTCGACAAAGACTTATTTACTTTGAAACTTCTTCCTTGCAATTATTATAATAAATCCATGACGTAGATCCATAGAGTATTCCTCTTCCAAGCCGTCAAGTATAAATGAATGTTAAATATGCAACAACCCAACTACATTTGCAACTACCGTCAAGGGAATTCTTATAAGCAGATTTAACAACCCATCTCCCCAAAAACACTTAGGACCGTTTCTAGAGAACATGAGAGCACAAGCAACTTCAAGAAGGTGACCGTTTGTTCTTTCTGCTACATCATTTTATTTAATAGAGTTGGTACAAGAGTTTTAATAAATAATATCATTATACATAAGATACGTCTATTTTTTAATGTACAAACATCTCATAATCAACAAAATACTTTTCTATATAAATGAATTACATTCATCTTATCTAGAAATTATCTGTTTAGACATATTAATAAATTCATAAAGTAGTTACTTTATATTTGAAAAGCTAATAAAATATGTTCTTCAAGTTTTCGTATATGATTGTTAAATTTATGTATAATAGGCACTAGAACATAATTGTATTACACATGTAGATTGAAAAGAAATTAATGAAATGATAACAACAAAATTACAGATTTCCTAGTAATGATATGTATATGTTATAGATTGCAGAAAGGCCTTTGGCGCACCGGTAGCGTTTAAAAATGTCTAAACCAGTGGTTATCCGATCGACCCTTAATCCCAATATCTCAAACAAATTTTTGAAAATGGGTCAAGAACTGGTTAACCTTGTCAAAAAGGTTTAATAAAGTCGATCGATTTACTCGGATTTTAACTGGTTCAAGACAAGTTCAACTGTTGTTTGGTCCATTAGGTTGGCTCACAGAAGTTAATTTATTGTGATATCAAATAGAAAGGAATATCAAATATATAATTCTGGAACGATAAGGTTCATCAATACCTCGTAAACTTCAAAACCAAGATCATAAAATCAACATCTGAGCACAAGTTTAGGTACAAGAGTTTTAAGGACAAAAAGTTAAGATGATAGTATCTACTAGTTAATTGTTTCAAAAATCACTTAACTATCATGGTCACGGACTGCTAGTTGAACTTTAATATGCTTCACACTAGTCTCCCTTTAAAACAAAACTTTTTATTATCATACTCATTTTCAACGACGTATTTATACAATAAAATAATTTTGTACGTAAACTCAAAATTTTGTTCACTTTTTAACCATACATTCTTTTAAAAAATCACTATTCAAAACTCATTTTGTTCTCAAAATAATGACCATCAAATAGGTTCACTAAACTTTCTGAGTTTGTACTTCATCCATCACCCCCAAAAATTCGTTACTATTTCTGCTGACGTGACTGACGGAATTTTCACATGGCAATTAATGCCTATTAAAAACATGTCAAATCATCTTTGTCTTCCTAATCAGCATAAGCGGGCAATGAGGGCCATCTTGAGGCTCGAGGAGAAGAACTTAGGTTTTTAAGTTTGTTTAATTATTTATTTATATAAAGATTAGCCAAAACACGTTTTGAAAAACAGGTGTCATGCGATTTATGCTGACATGGAGGACTTCGCTAATTTGGTGTGATTTAACCAGGCATTAGTTGCCACATCAAACTTCTATCTACCACATCAATGAAAATGGTAATTGGTTTTTTTACTGTGATGGATGGAGTGCAAATGGAGAAAGTTCAATGAGCAGTATGAAACATGTTAAAACTCAGTGAGCAGTCTGTGGCCATGGTATAAGTCGAGTGATTTTTGAAATAATTTACTCTAGTATCTACAGCATATATAGAAGCAACATTTCTTTCTCTTGCTTTGGTTAAAAAATATCAAACTCATTGAAGCACTTAATGAGAGGGGTGTTAGAAATGTCATACAACTTGGCAACAGAAATGATGAGGATCAAATGAGTGATAAGAGTATGACAAAATCTTAAAGTGATAAGATTGTCAAATTCAAATCAAAGGATAAATGCAAAGTTGTTATTTGTCAATTGATAATTGTTATCTATTTTTTCAATAAATATTAGATATAGAGTTGTTGAACTTATTTTATTATAAATAGGAATAAATGTGTTTAAGATGCTTATGTCACATGATCATCATTTAATAAAGTTATAAACAATATTTTATTTTTCATATTTTCTTCTTGGTATCAGATCCATTGTGAGTACTCGACACACCACAAGTCTTCTCTTCCAGTATCACTTTACTATCCGTAAATGTTGACAACTTCTTTACACTTAATTCTTGTCCATCAAATACATAATACCAAATCCAAAGAAAACAGCAACGAAAAATTTCATACCAAAATTGACAAATAAGTTCAAGATCAGGTTGATTATTTCACCAATGAAAAACTTGTCCCCACCAAATACAATACATCAAATTCAAACAATACAAAAAAAAAATCACACCAAAATTAATAAATGAATTCATTGTCCGGTAAAAGTCTGATCCTCTCATTCATGGTTGGATCATCGCAACAGTTTGAAGAAGCCCTCAGACTTCTTATAGGCTTAGACACAACCTATGTAATATGGGAAGCACTTGAAATGCTTATATAAACAAGTAACATATCTTCTTAAGAATGAAGATAAAAATCATTATTGGCTTCTTCATCAAACCAATATCCATAGCAGCTCTTAGTTTTTCGAACCAAAGGAATATGTTAAAAATGTCACACAACTTAGCAACAAACTGATGATGATCAAATGAGTGATAAAGTGATGAGAAAATCTTAGAGTAATAAGATTGTCAGATTTAAATCAAAAGATAAATGCAAATTTGTTAATTTGTTATTTGTTTTCTGGATAAAGATTAGTTATAGAAAGTTGTTGAACTTATTTTATTATATATAGGAATAAATGTGTGCAAGGTGCTTATGACCCATGTTTATCGTTCAATAAAGTTATAAACAATCTTTTATTTACTTTAAAGCTTTCTTTTTAATATTTTCTTCTAGGGGCGCATTTACATCATTTAAATATTATTTTTAACATGCCACCTAATATGTAGATGAGATTCATTTTATGTTTTTTTTTGGAAAAAGTCTAACTAGCGAACAATTTCATTTAATGGCCAACGGTGAAACTAAAACTCAAGACCTTGTATTTTGTTCTAGATTCCAAAACTTGAACTATAAGATAAGGCTATGTTTTTATATCATTTTCATATTGTTTTCAACACAGTCCACAATCATCCCTCCCTGTAGTAAGGTCATGAGTGATTTGAGAGGGACTAACATAAGAAGATCTAGTTTGCCATTGTCAAATGATAGCACATGGCTTGATAGTCTAGATATAACCATCGAATTTTCTCCAACGCGTAGCCCATCTTTCCTTTGTTCTTATTATAGCGTTTCATTGATTGAGACCCCTTCACTAAGTGAAAACCTATTTATTGCTTGTAAAAGTCATTTTGATCTCCCAACACTTCTCATAAAAGCTAATGCAAACTCAAACAAAGGAGTTAAAAACACTTGCATCACAACAAACACTTGCAAGGAAGTAGGGACCTAGATAGGGGAATCAACAGCTTCCTTTTTGCTGAAATAATTACTTTGTCTTCATATTATGATAATAAAATTAATTATTGGGACTAGCCTTATTTAACAATATTGTGTCATAACTAAGCACAAATATATAATTATTCCTTATGAACAATAATATAAAATGCTACTTGAAACATATTGAAGAATATTCAGTATATATGGGACATATAAAATTCAATGTCTAAAAATCTTACACATTTGTCAAGTAACAAACTTGTTCACATCCTAGAAAAAAAGAAACAGCAAAAGATAAGTTGACATGTGACTAAGCACTCTCACTAAATGTCGTTTGCAGTCTGTTCAATCTTCACCTTGCTGCCTCTTTTTTCTTTACAATATCAGGCTCTTATTTCTTGTAAGTAGCTAATCTAACTTCTCAAAGAACCCTTGTTTGTGTGATTCCAAACTAAGAAGCAAGACTAACGGAAGCGTGCTGGTAGATAACACAATGGCTGAAATTGCAGGTATATATTTCTTTTATTTACTTATTCATTTATTATGGAATTTGCATTGTAGAACAATTAAGTTTTAGCATCTGTGGCTTCAATTAAAAATATTATTGGTACAACTAATTGAAAGCTAATTTCGATACAGAGGTCTAGATCTATCACTTTCAGCTACAAAATATTTTAGTTCTTCACTGAAAGATGACAAACAATGTGACAAACTATTTATTAAATTAACTGAAGAGGCTTGGTACCACTAACCGTGTCTCTACCCCCACCCTTTCTCTTTTATGATCGACTATTTTCCTTGATGATTTAAAATTTAACTTATTAGCTGTCACCATTTCTAGACATTACTCTTTTCACTTGAAATATTACATAATTTTGATTACATGCATTTTTTCATCACTACTCATAACTGGCACAATTAAATGCTTTGTGATTCATGGCTTTTCACTTGGAAAGATCTTGAATTTGATAACTCTTCTTTTTAAAGCAAACAAAAAGAAGCAACATTTGATCTTGTTAAGGAAAGGAAATAACGGGCAGCACTTGTTTCTCCGAAAAAATATAAAAAATAAGAGGCCATCTAACATTTTTTACGACAGCATTTCAAGCAAAAATTCAAGTAATGTCCAGATTTAACAAAAAGATAATTATATTTAAAGGCATTTTTTCTATTTAATCTTTAAAGACATCAAATTAATACATTTTGAATGAGATGAACATGTGATATTGTCATGAATTCTTTTCCTTTTACAGTTTTTTTCTATTGTTCTATAGATCTTTCCTTCCTTCCAGATATCATTCAGCGTCACCTACGTTTTATTTGATACATATATTTAAAATGCATCCACCTAATTTACCAATGTACTCAAATCTTTCAAATTGATTCCTTTTTTGCAATCCCCACCATCTTAAAGGTAATTTACAAGCGTCCATGTGTTGAAGAAATGGGCAAAAACTGAACGATATACCGAAATATAGAATAAATTGAAGGAAAAAGTGAAACTTTAGCCTAAGATGTTCATTGTAAATAGTGTGCTGCTAAATTCAATTGCTCGGCTTTCTTCTGATAAATTATATTTTTTTCTTTTCTATTAATTCCTACATAAATGTACTTTTTAAATCACGACAATTGGAAAATAAAATCACAACAATTCACATGATGAAGAAAAAGAAAAAAAAATAGCAAGTCCTTTAAAAATAACATACACTCGTAGTGTATAATAAATTAAAGGAAAAATTTAATTAACATGCTAATCATAGAAGGAACCTTTGAGAACTTGATAGGCAATGGCAGCAATAACACCAGTGGTTGATAGCGTAAATGGAACTGAGGGAGGAACTTCGCCAGGGATAGCTTGAACTCTGAAAGATGTGATAAATATGGCACACAATTAATAAATGCCCACCCAATACCAGCCAGATTAGGTTTAAGTGCTAGTATGTGTGTGTTTGTATTGTGTGTGCATAAGTGTGTGTATAATGTGCTTGTGTGTGTTATGTGTGCGCGTGCTTGTGTTTAAGAGTGGTGAACTTCGCCAGGGATTTACATGAATTTACACGACACTTGGATTTTGATTCATCATCTTCAGGAGATTCTAGAAATCAGATACAGCTAATCAAATATAATTAAACACAATTAAGTGCCACAAAGAGATGTTAAAATATTTATTAATGAACTCTTCTGTCATCCCTGAAATGCAAAGCAATTAATTACTAGTCAAATAATAAAATTTTACTTGCAGATTGCAGAAATCTTGTTTTTCAGATAACAATAGAAATTTATTAATATGGAAAAGAAAGTCCTTATTTATTTGTTTTCAGGATGGGTACTATAACATAAGGAAAAAGTTAAGAGATTAAGCAAAAAATGAAAAGAAATTAACCTTGGAAAGTGGAAACCAATATGGCTTTAGTGGATATAAAGAATTCACATTGAGACATGGATTTTAACTCATCATATCTACGAAATTCTGAACGTGTTGGAAAAATCAAATTCACGTAAACAGTCTAATATAACCAAATACAATTAAGTTCCAGAAATGCATGTTTAGATATTTGTAACGAACTCTTCTATCGTTCTTGAAATGCAAAGTAATTAATCGCTAGTGCTTGCGTAGTAAAATTTTAACTTCATTCTTCGAACTCTGACTTAGAAAGAACTTGAACTAGATAATCATTCCTTTCTAAACCAAAACAAATATCAAAATTTAACCAATAAAAAGTTACATGTGCAGGAGAAACTCTGGGTCATCATTTGGGACCTTGCAAGAAGGCTCAACCTGTGGAGCGACAGCAGCCTGTTTTTCATTCACAGCTTGATGGAGGGATTCGACATCAAGCTCAGGCCTCCTCATCTATGAAATCAACAACCTCCTTGATGCTAATCACATAAATCTCTTGCCCTGATGCATCAATGGCAGATGAGGCCTTCCAGTCTTCAACTGCCCTCACTGTTATGGCTTTCTTAGCCTTAAGCCCGGCTTAGGCCTCGACAGCTCTTTGTTCAGCCTGAGCCTTGACCTCCAGCTTAGCCAGAAAATGAGCTTCTAATGTATTCACTCTCTCATCCACTTTCTCTTATCCTCGACGTGACGAGTCTTCTCCTCCGACATTGACTTGTAAACTAACATAGCACTTCTCATAAAGCCATCCAGATCAGGCCTCTGCAATGTTAAGATTTGGGGTTCAATTTATAAAAGTTTGGGGTTCCATCTTAAAAGATCAATCTTATTAAAAGAAGTAGCTTAAACTCTTATAAATTGATCTATGTTTTCATCTTTAATCGATGTGAGATTTTATCCCTTAACATGCCCCCTCAAGATGATGGCTCGTTTGAGCAAACCAATCTTGAAATTCCAGTGCTCAATTTTTTGAGTCTTAATCGAATCGAATTGCTCATTAGAGTTTAATGGGCTCTGAGACCATGTTAAAATTTGGGGTTCCATCTTAAAAAATGAACCTTATTAAAAGGAGTAGCCCAAACTCTTATAAATTCGCCTATGTTTTCAAATTTATTCGATGTGGGATTTTAACCTTTAACATGCAGACTTGAGCAAGGCAGGGAAGAGCCTAAGGCAGCTGATGCCTGGAGCTGCTAAAGTCTCTAGCCGAAGAAATCATAAGTGCTAGATGCCTTACTAGGGGAACCTCATCCTAACCACTTTAATAGGAGCCTTCCTCTTATGGCCCATCTGTGCATGCCAACCTCTCACATTCCTGAACAACCTCATCTTAGCGCTTGGGCCTGACAAAGAAACAATTTAAAACAACACGAAAATAAAAAGGAAGATGGTTAACAAAAGGGAGGAAGCTACCTGAAGTGGGAGGTCGGAAATAAAGAGTCCAGCTGCGGAAAGGCTGGGTCACTTATGAGGAAGTTGTAGGACCTTTGATCTCTCCTTAGGGCCCTTGCAGCGTCTACCTCTTTTCTTGATAGCAGGGAAGATGTCCAAGGAATGGTAACTTGCAAGGCAAAGGCAAGGCACTTAAATAACATGTCATCCAAAGTACAATAAATTCCAAATACTAAAATGCTTACAAATTTTGTGGTAATGGGTGGGGACTACATAGTCCCTACTTATCTCACTTGGGTCGAACTACCAGCGTCCACGGACGAAGAAGTTGTCCTTTTACCTCTTCATCTAGGAAGGGGAATTGACTATTGAGTATGCCATGTACATCCCAACTGAATGACTTTAGAACACTTATTAGAGAATGAGATTCTATCTCAACTGAGTATGCCAGGTATATCCCAACAGAATGATGTCTTAGATTGGTCATGGTAGGTCCATGCTATGCTTCTCAACTCTCACAACGTCCTTTTGAGGATATGTTTTACAAGCCACAATACACTTATTTAACATAGCTCCATCTAAGTTTGTCCCTAAGGTACCCATGAAGTTGTGGAATGGGCGTTTGTCTAGTCTAAGACATCCGAATATGACGATATTCGGTGCATTTGTTGAAGGGAAACATGGATAAGATGGAATCAAAATCACGTGTAACTTCATTGGACATCCTAGAGGAACAAGATGATATTAGTTCTATAGTCCTTGGACGAGAAGATATTTGTAAGTACAAGTTTAATCTTCTTAAAATATAAGTATATAGAAGAGCATGAATTCAATAACATGTTTCTTTTGGATGAAATAAGGGAAAACATATCCACACTTAGAGGAATTCACGCCTCCTTCGCCGATGGTGCCTAGGCATAATGGAAGACAAATGCCGGTCTCATGTGCTATCCCATTGACTTGTCGGCACAAGAGGTGACAAAGGATCAAGTTCCAACTGTTCAATTCCCACATGGTGGAGACTAAAGTAGAGAGATATGATCCAAGATAAGGAGTGAGAGAACAATTATAAATTTCAATCAATCAAAAACTTCTACTATTTTGACATTATGTGAGAACCACTCGATTACCTTTAAAATACTTACTTTGTGGGGAGTCTTTCGAGGCCGTATCTGCTGAGCAAGAGGAGGATCTCACTTTGTTTAAAAAAGCTATGGAGGATATAGACTCTGGCCGTTGGAGGAGTACCATATATTCATAAATGAAATCTAAGTACACTAACTCATTCTGGGATCTTGTAGATGCATCAAATTGGTTAGAACTCATTGGATGCAAATGAGTCTACAAGAGAAAAAGAGGTGTAGACAGAAAGGTGGAGACCTTTAAAATTATATTGGTCATTAAAGTTCTACCCATTGAGAAGGCATGATTATGAGGAAATCTTCCCGCATGTGGCAATTTTTAAGTCTATGAATTTCCATATCCATTGCAGCTCATTTTGAATAT
>CADEPD010021562.1:0-10063 GCA_902829195.1 Fraxinus dipetala | reverse complement strand
AATATTAATGTGTTTGAGTCACATTATTTTGGAAGAATGTATTTTGGAATAGTAAATTGATGAAGAATAAGTGGTTGAAAAAGAAGGAAAAATTATTGATGTGATGAAAAATATTATTTTATTGAAAAATATATTGTTGAAATGGATCAAAACACTATTCGAGAATGCATTTTTTTTAAAAAAAAAAAAAAAAGGGGGCTCAAACAAGGACTTTATAACTAAAAAATTACTTATAAGTAAAAAATATTTATAAGATAAAATTCATTGTTTTGTAAAATTGTTTATAATATGAAAATACTATTAGTAAGAAGAAAATTCACTTATAAAATATAAAAGTTACTGATAAGTAAAAATCACTTAATGTAAAAAAATTTTAAAAATGCAAAATTATCTTATAATTCTAAAAATGGGTTGGATTGTTTTAAAAACCACAACTAAAATCACACAAAATGGGGTCTTCCTAAGCGACCAAAATTGATAATTTTATAACTCCCATAACTAGTACCCCCAAAATTCCCACGTAGGCCCTTAAAAGAAGCATAGCGTTTTGAAGTGTTTGGAGAGAAGGATTTATTTGAAGATGAATTTCTTCCCTCTTTGTCCAAGCTTCATACCTTTTTATGCTAGGTTTGAAAAAAGTTGTTTTAGAGAGCGTAAGATTGGAAGAAATTTTTAAAAACCATAAAATATCATCGATTTGGTTGGTTGAGAAATAAAACCCAAATTAAACCAAATTGGTTTTGGGAGGTTGCATAAATCACTCAAAATCAACGCTACAAAAACTAACAAGTACAGATTTTCTCATTGCATAAACAATACCACCTGTAAAACTGTCAAAACCATTAGAAAAAACTAGCAAGCGGCCTAAGAGTTCGAAAATGGGCAGTTCCTTATGTATGGATTGGGTTTCTTAAGCTCCAACTTATTAAGTTTTTGGAAACAATCAAGAGGAAATTAGGTTCATGCTTTTATTTTGAAAAGTTCAAAAGTCCAGTATTTGAAAAATATTAGTAAAAATCAGATATTACTAAAAAAAATCTGAAAATAACTCAATAAATCCTTTGCCCATGCACTCTATACTAATTATTCGTTAGGCCATCTCTCTCGAGATTACACTAAATCTCTCTTGGCGGCACACCACCACCCCCACATCCACTATCGCTGGCACTACCACCACGACATATTTGTTAGTAGAAAACTTTGCTATTTGAACACCATGTTAGATCTAATTAAATGGAACTAGTTTGGATACATGTGAAACTCGATCTATGAACTTAACTTGTCGTTGATGTTTTTGTTGTTGTTCATTGGACACATGGAGCCAATTGAAAAGCAATGGAATCATCATGTGGTGATGACTTTAATTTTTTTTCCTACATTTCACTTTTTCCTTTTTTAATTACTCGCTTGGTGGTGGAGCAGATTGGTGCCAAGGAGAGGAATATTCTAATGTAAAGGTCTAATTGTGAGTTTTGACGACATAGATGAGATTCCAATGAAGTTGTAGAAATTGATATTTTTCAGAAATATTGGTCACAGTGGCATAGAGGGATAGTAGATCTAATGATGATGGTTGACGTCAGAGATGTTGGTCATGTTGGCGGGGAAGGACAATAGATCTTGGTTCGATTGTTTGAAAATATAATAGGGTGTGTTCTAGATGGGCTTTTCTTGTTTTTATTACTCTCCATGTCCTTTCTTGGTGGGTAAATGATGGTGATGGTTAAGGCTGGGTGTGTGTTGGGTTGAATTGGTTTTGAGTTCAACCCAAACTCAACCCAACATGTTCGGCTTGACAATAACTCAAATCGAAACCAACTCATTCACGATTAAAACCCGATCCAATCCAAACCGACCAAACTCTGGTTGGTGTGGGTTGGGTTGATTGGTTTAGACTTGAATCCAATTCAAGTTGGACAATTTTTTTATAGGTCGGTTGGGATCTTTTTTTGTTGAACTTGAACAATTTTTTAAAAGTTTGATACCATTTTAAATTGGACAAAATTTTAGTTACATTAAAAAGGGCGATTTGAAAGGCCTTAAGTCGATTGAAGTTTGATCAATGGCCTGTGGGGTTAAGTTTCTTTCCAATAGAATAATATAAATAAAAAATATTATAAACCCGTTAAATAGATTATACCATGATCAAATATTAAATCAATCTAAATACATGTTGAATATCTGTATATTATACATATTGAATAAAATGAATTCAACATAAATACTAAAAATGTTAAATTATCTAAACTCAATAAAAATCTCATCTTTCAATCCAAGTGTTTACTAAAAAATCACGTCAAAAAAATTAGTCGAGAAGCCGAGACACCAGCAGCAATAAGAGATAGAAGAGAATTTTGATTATTAAGTTTTAGATTTTTTGATTTTAGGTACTAATTTTCTTTTTAATATTTTTTAATTTATTGGGTTGGGTTTGGTTTGATTGGGTTTTAATAGATAACCTGTAATCCAACCCGACCCGACCTAAAATTTGATTTTCTAACCCCGAACCCAATCTAATTGAATTAAAAAATAAATCAAAAGCAGTTGGTTTGGTTTGAGTTGATCGATTTGACTTGTTTGGATTGATTTTTGCCCATCCCTAATGATGGTGGTGAAAATCAGTGGAAGTGGTGGCGGCGGAGGAAACTGTAGTGGAAGTGGTGATGGGTAGTGCATAGATTTATAAATTATAATTCAAAATGTGTGAAGTGGAGTGAATGTTGGTGGTGATGGACGGTAACATCGATGGCAGTGACTGTGGTTCATTTGTGGTGGTAACATCAATGATGGTGAGTGGTGGTACACGAGTTAACAAGTTATAACAAAAAAAAAAAAAAAAAATTACACTTTAATAATGGTGTAAGTAATTTTCTTGTGTTGAAGGGTAATAATTGTTGGTGGTGATGGTGAGATGATGCAACGGGGGAGGGACAGAGATAAAGAGATGAAGTTTTTATTTTTCTTAAGCCAAATAAATCGTTCTCATTAGATAATGTCGCTAACTCAACCATGTTATAAATTACGATTACGAGACAATGAAGATTTTTTTTTATTTATCTTTTAGACAAACTTTTAGGTCACAATTAAAAGCAGTGGGCTTTTGCAATAAGAAAACTCAAAAGAATAATGTTCGTCTTCCATTTTTTCCTCTACACTGGTAGTTTTCCCACATTGTTTTTCCTAATAAAATTTTACATGTCCCTTATCTTTTTGTTATCGATTTGACGGCCATTATCCAAGAGAATCGAATGGGAAATTCTGAACTGTCATATTATGTTCTTCCAAAAGAATTTAGAATTCTCAGCTTCTGTAATCTTAGCTAGAGGTTCTGGCTTCAACCTATTTTGTAAAGTAATCAACGACAACTATAGCAAAGTTTGCGCTACCCCTGCTATTGGGTGAAGGGCCTATAAAGTCATTTGGCAAATGGATATGGCCTGGATACCACTGTTAGCTCCCAAGAGGGTTGTCTTTGGATATGAGAGAAACGTTGATATTTATCGCACTTTCGCACAAATTATATGGTGGGCCAATAATACCTTTGCCACATTGCTTTTTGTACCTATGTGAGTCCTTCAGCATGGTTGCTGTAAAAGCTCTCATGGATTTTGAGGAGGACATAGGTGGCTTCTTCCTTCCATATACATCGAAGGAGGGCTAAGGAAAAACCTCTTTTGTAGAGCACATCATCATGGAATACAAAGTGGGCAGCACTTCCTAATTTTGTAAGCTTCATCTTTGTTGCTGAGAAGCATTTGATTTTTAAGGAAAGCCATTATGGTTCCATCCACGTAGGCGTTCCTTCTACCCACATTACCTCATTTTCTTTGGAAGTGGAAGGTTCCGAGAGATGTTCAATAGGGATGATCGTTAGTAGTTCCGAGTCTTTGCTACTAACCAACTTGGACAAAACATCAGCATGAGGGTTTTCATCACGCAGAATTTGAGTCAACTCGAGTTCTTCAAAAGATGGTAGATAACTTATCATCAATTTAAGTTATGCCACCATGCTTTTATTTCTAGTCGCAAAGTTGCCCTTAACCTGGCTGACTACAACTGAGAATCACTATTAATGAGCAACTTTCTCACTTACATTTATTTGGCTAACCTTAAGCCAGTAAGTAGTGCCTCATACTTCACCACATTGTTACTAGCCTTGAACCCGAACCTCACTGCATAATTGAGCTTATGTCCTTCACGGGTTATCAAGACCATTCTTGCCCCTGAGCCTGTGTTCCCAGATGAAGCATTCACGAATAGGTTACACGGTTCCATGACTTCGTCCATTACCGGGACGTTGGCAAATTCTGCCACGAAGTCTGCGATTGTTTGGCCTTCGAGGTTTTCGTTTTGAAAACAATGTCAAACTTTCGAAGCTCAACTTTCCATTTTATCAATCTCTCTGAAGAGTCGGGTTTCTGAAGCACTTGCCTAAATAGGAAGTTGGTCAGCACAAAACTTTCAGGTGAGCTTCGATGTATGGCCTCAACTTTCTGATGCAGTGAGCAAGGCTAAGGCTAACTTTTCCATGTTGGGACAACAGGTTTCAGCAGCCAAAAAAGCCTTGCTCACATAGTAGATAGGAAATTGGTGGGCGTCTTATTCTCTTACGAGAACGACGCTGATCGGTTATTTAGAAACAGCTAAATAAAGTTGCAAAGCTTCTCCGAATTTGTAGTTTTGAGAGGATGGTGCTTGTCCTAGAAACTTTTTCAGCCCTTGGAAGGCCTTCTCACACTCCTCTATCCATTGGAATTTTTTGCCTCTTTCAAGATTTTAAAGAATGGAAGGCAATTGTCGGTGGCCCTGGAGACGAAACAACTTAGAGCTACCACACGCCCAATCAAGCTTTGTACCTCATTCGGCTTTGTGGGAGACCTCATCTCTATCAAGGCCCGAATTTTCATTGGATCTGCCTCTAAGCCCCTTTGATTAACCATGTACCCTATGAATTTACCAGAAGCAACTCCGAACACACATTTGAGGGGACTTAACCTCATGCTGTACCTTCGTAGGATTTGGAAAGTTTCATCTAGGTGGATTAAATGGTCATCCTCCTTTAAGCTTTTCAAGAAAATATCATCTACGTAAACTTCCATGGTTCTGCTAATGAGGTTGGCAAACATTTTGTTGACAAGTCTCTGGTACATAATACCGACATTCTTTAGCCCAAAAGGTATCATCTCGTAACAATAAAAACCTTTGTCAGTGATGAAAGACCTTTGTCAGTGATGAAAGAGGAGCTTTCTTGTTTGTCGAGTGTAGTAGAATTTGATTATAGCCTAAATAGGCATCCATAAAACTCAATAGTTCGTACCCAGCAATGGTACAAGTTGGTCTATCCTTAGAAGGGAAAATATATCCTTCGTTCAAGCTTAGTTATGGTTGGAGAAGTTTATGCACACCCTCCATTTGCCGTTGTGTTTCTTTACCAAGACTGGATTTGTGACCCACTTCGGGTAAATGGCCTCCTTGATGAAGTCGTTATTTATCAACTTTTGCACTTCATCCTTAAGGGCCTCATATCGTTCTGGGTTGATTGCCTTCTTTTTTGTCTATGCGGGGAAACATTAGGATCATTTTTTAGGTAATGACAATTGACCTTTGGGCCAATGTCTATCATGTCCTCATGCCTCCATTCCTACATAAAAAATCCTTCAGTGTCTCTTTGATATCTGAGGATAGGTTTTTTTCAACCTACAATGCCTTACTGGGATCTTGAGGATCCATCGGGAAGCTTTTTAGCTTCTCCATTGGTGTCACTCGGGATTCAGATTCAATAATACGAGGGTCCAATTCATCATTTTCAATCACATGTTCAAGGACATCCGCCATTTCGACATCTTCTCAACTGAAATTTTGGTCTCCTGGAACATACACAATATCAATGTCCGTTACCACCATGTTGACGTCCTTGGGCTCAGCCTTTATTATTGAATTGAGGTAACACTCTCTTACTCCTCTTTGGTCCATGGGCTCAGCCTTTATTATTCAAAGCTATCTATGGTGGCTCTCCCATTTCCATAGCAAGGGTTATTTTCCCCCTCAAGACGATGCTATCACCGGTAAAACCATACAAAGGGGTTGTGATCGGGGTCAATTTGTGATCAACAATCATTTTTCGACAGTGGCTCCGAAAAGGATATTGACGGAGCTACCATTATCAACTAGCATCTGTTTCAACCCATTACGGGCCACAACGGCCCTTACTACAAGGGTATCACAATGAGGAAAATGCATACCTTCCATGTCTTCCTGAGTAATGGCAATGGGAAACATCTGCCTTTGAGAACTACCTCTCTCTATGTAGCTAGTTATCGAAGGATCTTTGGCTTCCCTAGCATAATTCCTTTGGGATCGATTTCATGGATTGGAACGTCTTCCAGGTGGGCTGGGGGTTCCTACATTGTCGCGGAACCTCTCTAGTCCTTTCTTTGTCATGTTCACCCCACTTTGGAGATGGCTCTTGATGGGATGATCTTGCCTCCTCACGCCTAGGCCTTCGATCCTGTCTAAGTAGGAGCATGTCCCTATGAGGGTGCCCATCTGTCTGGTTGTTTCATGTGCTCGCCTGCGTAAGATGTTGAGCTATATCCCTACAGTCTATTTTATAGTAGGAATGATGATTAATATAATATTGGGAGGAGGGGGGTGTCCAGCCTATTCTTAGGCCCTAAACCCCACCCTTAGCCTCTTGAACCCCACCCTTGGCCTCTTCCTCTTTAGAAGGCTCGTAGTCTTAATCTAATTTGTCTTATGTTGGCTTTAGGGGTTTGGAACACATCATCTCTAACACCTAGAGATGTTGATTATGCTCAAGCAATGCTTTAACCTATCCATTGTGATTGACTTTGTCATGCCTGCTACATTCTTTGAGGTATGCACCTTCTGTACCAACAATTTTCCTGAAATAACTAGCCCTCTTATCTTGTGAAATCTCATATCAATGTGTTTGGTTCTTGTATAATAAATTTGCTTCTTTGCTAAGAAGACGGCACTCTGACTATCACAACACAACTTTATTCCATCTTGCTTGATCCCAAGCTCCTTGACAAGCCATCTCAACCACAATGATTCCTTGGTTGCCTCGGTTGCTGCCATGCACTCTGCTTCTACTGTGGATAATGCTACAAGTGCCTGGACCATTGATCTCCAACATATAGGCCCACTTACAAATGTGAAAACATAACATGTATGGGACTTTCTGTCATCCAAGTTGCCCGCATAATCTGCATCTACGTATCCCTAAACTGAAACATCATCATCTTGTCTCTCAAACTTGATTCCATACTCCATTGCACTTCTCAAGTACTTGAAAATCCACTTTACAGCTCTCCAATACTCTATGCTGGGATTAGCCATGTACTTGTTCACCACACTAACTGTATGTGGTAAATCTGGTCTGGTACACACCATTGCATACATTAAACATCCCACTGCACCGGCCAAGGCACCTTTGACATCTCTGTAATTTCTTCTTTATTCTTAAGGCACTAATTACTAAACAAAATGAAGTCATTTGCCAATTGTAAACGTACTGGTTTTGCGGCAGACATGCTAAACCTCTCCAACACTTTCGTCAAATAATTTTTTAAAGATACCCATAATTTTCTGGCCTTCTTATCTCTATTGATCTCCTACCAAGAATCTTCTTAGCCGGTCCCAGATCTTTCATGTTAAACTTATTGCTCGACAAAGACTTCAATCTGTCTACCTCATTCATGTTCTTATCAGTAATTAATACGTCATCCACATACAACATCAAGATAATATTTGAATTATTCTTAAGAACTCTATAGTAAACACATAAATCAAACTCACAATGACTGTAGCCAATCCGAATCATGTGGGAGTTAAACTTTTTGTACCATTATCGTGGAGACTGCTTAAGCCCATATAAAGACTTCTTCAATTTACATAGAAGATTCTTTGTTCCTGGTTCTAAGAACTCCTGCTGCTACATGAAAATCTGCTTCTCCAAATCACCATGAAGGAAAGCGATTTTCACATCCAGCTCCTCTAACTCCAAATCAAAATTGGCCACTATTGCTAAAACAATCTTGATGGAAGTGTGTCTGACAATCGAGAGAAAATCTCATCATATTCTACTACATTCCTCTATGAGTATCCCTTAGCTACTAACCGAGTCTTGTATATTTTCCCTTCCCTTTGTGACATTGTTTCTTTCTTTCTGTACACCTACTTACATCCTATCAGTTTCTTCCCATCTGGAAGCTCTGCCATATCCCAGGTATCATTTTTATGCAATGACTCAATTTTCTCCATCATAGCCTCTATCCATTTAATTTTCTCCTGACTACCAACGGTATCCTGAAAAGTATAGGATAGCTATTACTAGTAATGAGTGCATAAGAAATTGAATGCTCGAATCCATACTTCACTGGTGGCCTGATAGTGTGCCGTGGTTTATTTGTGGTAATACTATAATACTGTCCCTATTCTAAGCTAGAATTGTTTACTCCTGGAGCATTAATCTCCGTGTTAACATTGTCTAGTTCTACCTGCACTACCTAGCTCTTGTTGTTGCCCTCGCTTGAAATGGGCTTTTCTTCATCTGAAGGTTCTTTAAGCATGAATGTTTCAACAAAGACTGTATCCCTATCGATCACCATCTTCTTTGCCTCTAGATCTAAGAACTTGTACCCTTTTACACATTTCACATAGCCTAGAAAAATACACTTTCTTGATTTCGAATCAAGTTTGGATCTCTGATCACTAGATACATGCACATAAGTGGTACACCTAAATACTCTCAATCCAGAATAATCAACTTTATTAGCCATCCAAACTTCCTCTACAACTTTCCCATCTAGCGCCGTTTGTGGTGATCTGTTTATGACGTAACATACCATGTTTACAGTTTCTACCCAAAAACTCTTCGGAAACTTTGTATTCAATCTCAAACATCTTGCCCGTTTTGTAATTGTTTTGTTTATCTTCTCTGCTACACCATTCTATTGTGGTGTCTTGCGAACTGTATAATGTCTCTGAATACTATGTTCCTCGCAAAATTTTAGAAGCTCTGAATCCGTGTAATCTGTACCATTGTCTACACTGAGATACTTAATTTTTCTATTTTTGTGCTTCACTACTTCTATTTTCCACAATCTAAACTTGGCAAAAGCTTCAGACTTTTTATTCATGAAATATACCCAAACGTTTTTAGAGAAGTCATCAATGAAAGTAATGAAATACTGGGATCTACCTTTAGACAACTCCCTCACTGATTCCCAAACATCATATGCACATAATCAAGAATGCCATTTGTCTTGTGCTTTCCCACCTTGAACTGTATTCTAGACTATTTTCCAAGTACACAAAACTTACAGAAATCAAGCTTGCATGATTTTATCCCTTCAAAAAATTCATCTTATGAAACTCAATCATACCACGTTCTCTTATATGCCTTAGTCGGATGTGCCATAGGAGAGTGTTATCTAACTTAGATTCTACTGTAGCAACTCAACTAATACTGTATTGTCCAATAGTTTATATATATTCCCTATCAATTTCTGACCTTTCATCACAATCATAGCACATTTCTTCACTATCAAGGTCATATTCCCTAACTTATAAGAATAGCCACAGGCGTCTAAAGTACCTAAGGAAATTAGGTTCTTTCTCAATTTTGGTACATGACTGACATCCTCCAAAGTTCTCACCACACCATCAAATATTTTAAATTTTATGGACCATATTCTAATGATCTTACATGATGCATCATTACCTATCATAATAGATCCAAAATTACCTGAACGATACGATTCAAACCAATCCCCGTGAGGACACATGTGATATGAACATACTGAATCAAGTAACCACGAGTCATGTAATCTGTCAGAATTACCTGCAAAGACTGATAGCATGTCTCTATCTCCAAAATTCGAGTCGCCTTATCTAACACCAACCGAGTTTGATGACACATCATCTTTCCTTTCATCACCCTACTTCTTATTCGGACAGTCTCTTTTTAAAGTTACCCATATAATGACACTTGTAGCACTTGACGTTTTTCTTATTTTGATTTCTGGATTTTGATCTC
>CADEPD010021554.1:0-11867 GCA_902829195.1 Fraxinus dipetala | reverse complement strand
TCAATTTATTTATTTATTTTTGCAATGCATATATGCCACATTTAATATATTATTATTTCTATTTTGCAGAAAATAATTATTTAAACTTGTGACTTGAAAAAATATTTTAGTAGAAGATTTACTATATGGCTGCTTGAGCTCAATTATCTAAAATTCATTTTTAAAAAAAATTATTTTCAATAATACATTCTTTTAATAAAATAAATTTGTAAACTCAAAAATTTTCTATACTTTTTATTCATACATTCTCCGAAAAATTCATTATCACAAATTTATTCTCCCAAAAATAAGGCTCAAAGAGAGGCTAAATCAATTGTGTGATATAGTTGGACATTTTATACTATAATTGATCAGATCGAATCGAATCGAATCTTTAGTTCTTCTTAAATTTCTTGTAGGTTCTAGTTATTAAAGTTGAAAACCAATGAGTTGGTCCGATACATAATTCTAATAACTAGACTCGAAAACCGTCTTACCTAATTTTGGTTTTTTTTTTTTCGTAATAATGAAAAATATAAGTGCAGACTCGAACCAAATCACTGAGTGCCACTCGTAATTATATTCATTGGCCATCCAATAATCGTTTTGGCCAAAATCTAGCCACTCGATTGGATGCAGCGTGCAATTACAAGCGGAGAGACATCTTCTTCTTGGATCTCAGCTGTAACAGAGACGGATTACGTAATGGAGCTGCACTTACACCTCCATCTCCATTCAAATTCCCATCCATTTTCAAAGCCCATAATCCTTCCTAAATGCCCCTCTATTTCCACATTCATTGTTCCAAGTCTCCGGGGGCGGCTGGAGAAACACCCAAGATTAGTAACGGAACTGTCATTCTCCCGGAGAGCTGAGGTGGCGGAGGCGGCGGAGATGACACTGGAGCAGCCTGGAGGGAAGATGGTGGTGGAACTGGTGGGGGCCTTCAACGAGCTTACTGAGAGAATGAATAACACTGTACTCTCCACTAGCTCGTCCCGGTTGCTATTCAAGGCCCTTAAGCTTTCTATTCCCATTCTCCACACTCTCCCGCCCGCCTCTGACGGCCGGTCTCCTCTTGAAAAGGCCTTGTCTGTAGCTGTCATCCTCGCCGATCTTCAGGTCAACGCTCAAACCAATCCTTCACTCTTTAGATGACAAGTGATATTTTTTATCAACAAACTAACTCCCAATTCTTTTCTTATGCTGTGTTCGGTTCATTGCTACGTCCACATTAGTTTAGTCTACTCCTCTCCTCTCTTTTGTAAGCACGTCTCTTTTATGTACGGGAGCATTTTAATTACCAAAAAATGGTAGTAGTATTATTATTTCTCACAATTATAAATTTTGGCCAAACATGAAAATGAGAATCTAATGCCATGATTCTTGGAAGAAATTTACCTAAAATTGTTATTTCTCTCTAGAGTTTGATATGTGCTCAAATAGTTATTTTAAGGCCCTTTAGCCTTCTTAGCCCCTTGTGAGAAAGCCTTTTTTAGAAGCTCAAAATCGATCATATTTAATACTGGCTGTAGATGGATGCTGAGGTTATTTCTGCTGGAATACTTAGAGAAGGTCTAGAAGGAGGTGCCATATCCATATACGAAGTCAAGGATCATATTGGCATTGGCACAGCCCATCTATTGCATGAAAGCATGCGTTTGAAGAAGGTTTCTTCTAAAGTGGAAGAACTAGATGATGAGAGTGCTTCTGCACTGAGGAAATTTTGCCTGACATACTACGATATCAGGGCTATAATGCTAGACCTCGCTCTAAAGCTTGATACAATGAGGCACCTTGATTATCTCCCCAGGTACAAGCAGCAAGTAATTTCTCTTGAGGTTATGAAGATATATGCTCCATTAGCGCATGCCATTGGAACCAATATTTTATCCCTGGAACTGGAGGATCTCTCATTCCAGTACCTTTTTCCGTGTTCCTACCTATATGTTGATGCATGGTTGAGGAGCCATGAGACTGGAAGTAACCCTTTAATAGATGTATACAAGGAGCAGCTGCTTCAATCCCTAAAATCTGATCCATTTCTAGCAGAAACAGTAGAAACTATATCTATTGAAGGTCGTTATAAAAGTCGTTACAGTACCATGAAGAAACTATTGAGAGATGGACGTAAACCTGAGGAGGTGAATGACATCTTAGGATTAAGAGTAGTATTAAGTCCTGCTTCTGGATTGAATTCATCTGAAGCTGGTGAAAAAGCATGCTACAGGGTACGAGAAATCATCCAATCTGTATGGAAAGAACTGCCCAGCAGGTCTAAAGACTATATTGCACATCCCAAGGCTAATGGGTACAGAAGTTTACATATGGCTGTTGATATTAGTGACAGTTGTAAAACAAGACCACTCATGGAAATACAAGTACGGACAGCAGAGATGGATATGATGGCCGCTGGTGGAACCGCTTCCCATGCATTGTACAAGGGTGGGCTTACGGATCCAGCAGATGTAAGAACTCTGATTCTTGAGATGCAATATATTAATCTCTATCTCCTCCTCTTCAAGATCTACTTGCACTTGGAATTACGGTTTGTTATTAAATTTCCTCTCTGATCGTCATCAGAATTGTAATTTTCATGGATATAGTTATAAGCCAAGATCAACGTGGCCTGAAATTTTATTAAAACTTGTAATATATTTTTGTGCAATCACCAGTGAATGACGTCACATTTCATAAAACTAAGATCTTCTGCTGTTCACTAATTCACAGGCAAAGCGTCTTAAGGCAATCATGATGGCTGCGGCTGAACTAGCTGCATTGCGTCTTAAAGATCTTCCTTCAGGAAATCCAATTGGGCTTGAAATTGATCATAGAGATCGTGTGTTCCGCCTTCTTGACAAAAATGGAGATGGTAAAATCAGCATTGAGGAACTTATGGAAGTAATGGAAGAGCTTGGTGCTCAAGGGGAAGATGCTCGGGAGATGATGCGCCTCCTTGATGCCAACAGTGATGGTTCTCTAAGTTCAGATGAGTTTGATCTGTTCCAAAATCAGGTGAACATATATGGTAAATGAGAAGCTTATGATTGTTCTATTTCACTGTTAAAATCTTACTCGTGGATCATCTTGTTGATTTTTTATGCAAGGGTAGCTGCCACCAGGCGTAAGCATAGTGTGTACAGAATTATTTTAGGATTTTATTTTTTCTGTTAAGTTTTTTTAGCATATGAATGCCATTTTCTGTGAGCAATCAGGAAAAGACAGAAAAGAGTCATGTCTCTATGATTTATGCTCTCTTTTGATTTCTTGTTGAAAGTGAGATATGTTGAAAGTGAGATATTAACTAAACTATATATATTCCATTGGAGAAGTACGGCGTTCATATGCATTATCTGCAGTATAAATCTCTTGAGTAATATTAAATAAGGTAATACAGCAGATTCTAAAATAAAGACATGTAGGATGGTGTTTATACTATCACGATTACCTAGTTTCCTCCATATTTTTGTCTTGTAACACATGATTGGTTTTCCTTGTCAGTTTAACGTTGCAAAAGGTTAGAATAATAGGTATTTAGTGTTTTTATCATTTTCTCTCTTATCTATCGTGTGCTTATGCATTGCATTCATGTTCATTCTGTAGGTTGAATTGATGCGTAATTTAGAAGATAGAGATGCTCAATACAAGACCCTTTTAAACGAAAAGCTTGAAATGGTAGATAGCAGTGGGTTGATTCAGGCATACACTAAAGAACTTGGAGACAGACTTGCCATGAACTAGCCCTTATCAGGTACAATTAACTTACAGCAAAATACTTGGAGACCAGTTTACAACTCTTTTGTCTTGCTAGTTCTGGTATGGGTATCTTCAGAACACATCATCTGTAAGGAATTATTACGTAGAGTATTTCTACACCATGTAAATAGAACACCTTGTTCTCTTTGTTCTGGAACCCTGATTTTTCTGTCTTTTGATATTTTAAGAGCGATTTATATGTAAATAAATATATGAAAGGGTCATTTATAAGTATGCGAATTTGGATATTTGCAAAAAGTAAGGAATAATCAATTCCTGCACCGTGTAAAGGGGTACAGAAATGTTATCCAACTTCCTTCGATTTACTGTTTAATTTGATTGTGTACTCTCTATGCTGACATATATCAAAGTTTCATTGAAAAATGCATCACTTAAATTCGATTTATTATGTAAATAGTTTTTCTATTGACTGCCCGACTTTATTTGAAGTTCAAATTAGACTAAATAAATAAAGCCATTTGGCAATAGAAGCAGAGGTGTTTAAGCTTCAGATGTCAAAAAATCAGCTTAATGATGAGCTAACAAATAAATAATTGATCTCTAGCGAGTCAAACTCGTAAAATTGTCTGGAGAGTTGAAGGATGACGTGCTTGTTCAGGAAACTTGATCACAAGGATCTTGAAGATCATATAAGTCATTCAAATCCCTCAAAGGAAAGGCCAACAGATGTTGAAGACTTCAACTTAACAGTATGTAAGTTCAGATTCGTAATGAAGTTTTGCATAACAGATTAGATTTTTTTGAAGCCAAAAATGCAGGCTTATATACACCATTGATGCCAGTCTTACAAAAACAAAAGCCGTTTATCTGGGATCTACACTTGCCTTACAGCTTCTGAAAATTCTTATAAAACAAATTTATAATCTATTTCTAGGCTTCTATCTGCTCTCTTTTACCCCTTACCTAATACGATTCTCTGGTTTCAGCCTACCACATCATCAAGGGTAAAACACTTGATGTTTTTCAAACCCTTGGACGGAATTGAATAGAATAGAATAATATCAATTGGTACTCTGAATAGTCTTTGAAATATAGTAATTACATTTATTAATTACTTTGCCAGCATTGGTGCCATCTAACTCCAAGTTTTAGACCTCTGCGGCCAGGAGCTCCTGACTTCCCGATACGCCCAAATCACTTGATAGCTTTTTACACAACTGCATAAAGCACCGTATGAGAAACTGTTGGGAAATATGTATGCCATTAAAAGGGGACACGAGGAGAACTACTTGAGGAATACCTGTCTGTATACTGTAGGATCACCGCATGATTTTCGCAACTCAACTACATACAAGGATGGGCTTATCTCAAAAACCTGCCAGAAATGGTAAATTAGGGAAATAATTTAAAAGTTTAAGACAAGATTATGCCATGTGTTCTAAAATATCATCCCTCAATATACTTACTTCTGCAGCTACTGAGAGATTGCCAGGGCCTTTCTGACCTTTGTGAACTTGCATTACTTTCAACTGTACAGATCAACAGAAACCTAAATTATTCTAAAATTTTAGTGAAATTTCGCCTAAATCTTGTACCAATTAACATCATTGATAAAATGCCATTAGGATAATATTCTAGTAAGATTGAACTCCATTTTTTGCCAGCCAAATTTTTCCGAAGAAAGAAATTAGGAGGGATGATACTAACCTTTCCATTTTTCTTCTGGACTTGATACCCCATCTGGAGCGCTGTATTTTCCATACTCTCAAGCAATGCTTTTGGGGAATGATTTGATGTAAATCTGATTTTTCTCTCAGAGACATCCTGAAGGAAAATAACTTTGTCATATTAGATTGCTCAAGTGACAATAAATTGTGTGAAGCTGCTAACTTTTTATTGTCATCCTTACCTCTTTTTCAAAGAAGCCGGAAAGGTCTAGGAACGAGGACATTCCGATCAGCTCAAAGGCATTGATGAGGGTGGGTGATTCTGGATCTTTTTCTGCATCTGATGGCTGTAGAATGGATATGTAATGCAATTAATTTAAGAGGAGAAGAAGTGAAATGAAACTGATGCAAACCAATGAAGGATTAATTTCAAATTACCTCATATATTGATGATACTTCATCATCTGATGCATTTTCTTCTGTTTCTTCTTCAATAGGATCTACAGGAGTGTAGTCTTCTTTGAACCACAAATCTTCTTTTATCTCCGCCATGGTAATCCGTGTATGCGGGTTGGGATCTAAAATCCTCTTTATTAGGTTTTTGGCTCCTGGAGATAGCCACTTGGGTATCTGAACGCCCCCCTTGGAAATCTGCTATGCAATTGGGGGATTATAGATACTGTCTTTCTAAAACTTAAAAAAAGAGAAAATCATTGTGATGCAAGGACTACCTTCTGATAGAGTACTGCCAAATTTCGATCATCAAATGGTAGGTACCCTGTAAGAATTACGTACAAGATAACACCGCAGGACCATGTATCTGAGGTTGCACCATCGTAACCTCTGTTAGATAGAATTTCGGGGGCAACATAATTCGGACTTCCACAGGTTGTATGCAACAATCCATCTTCCCTAAGATGATGTGGTAATGCACTGAGGCCGAAATCAGTTATCTTCACATTTCTCTTGGCATCGATCAACACATTTTCTAGCTGTGCTCTAGAAGAGAAAACATTAGAGGATATCAAAGAATCACACTAATGTGAAAGCATTATGATAATCAGAAGCAGCGTTTTTATACCTTGAGATCTCTGTGAAAAACACCATTGTTATGGCAGTAACTAATCCCATCTATTAACTGATGGAAGAGCTTCCTGCCTTCAGCTTCCGAGAGTTTTCCTTTGGATGCCTGTGAAACCATCGACCATTGATCAATATTCAATTTTCAATATCTCAAAGTGGGACGAGGCCTTTATATTGCAAAAGTTACTTACAATTCTGTTAAACAGTTCACCGCCATTCACATACTCGAGGACCATGTATATCTTGGTTTTGCTTGCCAAGACCTGCTTGGTTGTTCATAAATAAAGAGAAACGCTATTACAATGAGCAAACATGGTTTAGAAAATTACTTTTTTTACTAACAAAATTTTTAACTTTCAACTTTTAAGCTCCACCAAACATGCTCATGGTCATTCACATGATGAAACTAGCCGATTAATCTCGAGCTCTAATATCTCTTGGCTTAAAGGTTTGATTTTACATGCCTAAAAGAAGAGCATTGATCAACTCCGATCAATAGTGTTGAGTTTGGCCACAAGAAAAAAATGTGATTCTTCGATGTTTGTAGCATCTTCTAATGATCACGACTATTTTGCACATCGAGCAACCTTTCATCGTGTCCCTAGTTGAGTTATCGTGCTCAGCCTTGTTATGAACAAGAAGCAACTTTCTAGTTCAGCAAAGCTCAATTGAATAGAGTTTGGTCGCTTATTGTTAGGAAATATTTTCTAGTGTGGCTTATTCTCAGATGTCAAATCGTCAAGATGGGACCAACCAGGACGTTATGTTGGCATAATAATTGTCAACAAATGACCTGTCATGCCAATCTTAAGAGTTAACCTATTTGTACAAAATTGAGTTACAAAAATAGTTGACAAAATACGTGTTGACAAGATCTGGATTTTACGATTTTTGAAATCATTGGTCTAGATCTTGCCAACACATATTTTGTCAACCATTTTTGTAACCCAATTTTGTACAAGTAGCATTGCTCAATAAATAATTGTCCACAACGCTATGGAGAAAAACTTAGTGCCATCAATCACGGGGGCAATGCCCATTCCATGTTTTTTCTGCTTTACGTTACACCTAATCGTGGACTTGTTTTCAATCGAAAGACGCAAACACGTTTTTCGACATCTAACTAAGCATTTTTTTCATTTGCTAAGACGAGACGACATGATCAGTTGATAACGGCGTAATGTGATTTTGGATTTCATATATGTTACGAAGAAGCAAAAACAGGCATGGAAGGTTATATACCTCATGTAATCTGACAACGTTTGGATGTTTGAGGAGTTTTAAGGATACAATCTCCCTCTTTATCTGCAGTCTTCATGAATGTAAGTAACTAATATTGGGAAGGATAGAATGTTTGGAGCAAAAAAAGGCGTAAAAGGACTACCTGATCGGTTACTTTGTGGTTGAGGATCCTGTCCTTCTCCAAGATCTTGATAGCAAAGGACTGCCCAGAATCCAAGTTTTTCGCGTACTTAACTTTACCGAAATTGCCTTCTCCAAGAGTCCTCCCAAGCTCGTATTTTCCCAGTCGCGTTCCCTTCTTTTCTTGTGTAAATACCATCTCACACGATAATAGCTTCTTCTACCTATACCTCGTCCTGCTTTACGTTCCTCCTCGATATGAGCCTCTGCGTAGGGAGGAAGGGAGGCTTATATACAAGTTTATCCAATTTTATGAATAGTGGAATTGTACGTTTTGTTAAGCTTTCAACGCGTTGAAACGGTATTTCAACCATTGCCTCACAGAAGGAGCAGGAGTTTCTTATACACCTCCACCATTATAATATAAAATGAGTTGATTTTATAATTAGTCACTCACGTTTTGATATATTTTCAAATTGGTCCTTAAGGTATTTTTCTTTTTATAATAGACGTTACAACATTGATTCTTAAACTATTTTTGACTCATTTAGTCTCAAAAGTTAATTGACATTACATCACCGGTCACCACCCTGTTAGTGTAGCACGTGTCAATGAGGGGCAGAGAGGTCCTCCATGTCCTCAACATGCCGATGATTTTTGGGATGTGGGTGGGACGATGAATTAACATACCTTCATTTTCAGTTTCATTTACTTTTGTAAGTAGGATTTAAATGTATAATGATAGCTAAATTAAATGACTAAATGAGTAAAAACAAATCTTTAAGAACTAACTTAAATTTTTTCACAAACTCCAATGACCATTTATGAAATTACCTCGTTATAATATATGCACGGATACTGTATGTCTGCTACTTGCATAAAATATAAACAACCACGTTCAACTTGTGCATATAGAATGATAATAAATTATCAAATTTTATATGTGGACTCTTTGCTACGCAAAAAATTAATAATTCAATATAATAATGAGTTTCTATGGGGTTTCGTCAGATTAGGTTGGAAATTTTTGTTGCCCACGCGATTCACGATTTTTTACCATTATTTTGAGATCATCTTCGTCACTTTATCCTTTGTGTACACTTTTACTCTTCTATAATATGTTGATTGCACGTGATGAGTTGTACCCATGTGCATGCTAAGAGGACAAAGTCAATATTGTCGCAATAACATTATGAAGCTGACAAAAAAATTTAGCAGATTTTGATAAAAGTTGATGAAATATATGATTAATAAGTTATGAATCCTATCAAATATTTAATGAAAATTGATCGTTGACCTTAACATTAACTTTTTAAGGTTTCACAAACATGCACTAGATTTTTTTTGAGGTTGCTTAATTTGATAACAATATTTGACAGGTTAAATTGCTCAAAATACTCCCCCAGTCCCGTAAAAATAAGCTTACTTTCATTTTTCTCATGTTCTAAATTATATGTTATTTTCCTTATTGATAGAATAAATGATTTTAAAAAAATAATTCTAATATGTCCGTATTTAATGTGTCTTGTTATCAACATAAGAACTACTCCTATTTAAGTCATTATTTAATTTAGAGGTATATTAGAAAAATTGTCAGTAAAATTTATATCTCCAACCATACTAATTACACTTTTTAATCTATGTGAAAATAGAAAAAATGCTTATCTTTGTGGAACGAAATAAGTATTTGAATAGTCAAGCATGCTTTAAAGGTAATGTTGGGATTTTAAAGTGATATATTGGAAATGAATTTTTATTCAACCTTTAATTCAAGAGAAATGTTATTTATCATTTTAATAAAGAAACATCGGTAATGTGATGACTTGGATGGAATAATGAGATAGGATAGTTCAATTTTTCATGAAAGATAGGGAGATTGAACTGTCAAATCTTATTATCACATCTAAGTTGCCATATCATAAAAATTTCCATCATTATAATGATAAATACCATTATTCTTAATTTAAATTTAATAAATGAGTATTGTGTGTAATTATAATTTTAAAAAATTGGTAATTAATATTTATCGTGGGAGATACAACATTATATTAAGTTGGCTTTTAATTGAAGTTTTTAATGTGCCATAAATATTGTAAGAACAAATCTCACCTTACAAAAATGGGCTCCACTCGCGCTTGTCGTAAAGGGCACCTTGAGTGCTCTCTAGGCATGATCGTTAGGTAGATGTTGACTTGGTGCTAGTTAAAAGATGTGATTGGTTGAAATCGCTAACTTAGTGCAATGATTAGGTATGACTAATCAAATGGGTGTCCATCAAAGGAATATGAACTAGCTAAGAATAGTGTAATTAGATCACGAGATCGCGTCTCAATTTGAAATTGAACATTCTAACCGTCCAAATTCATTTGTACAAAGAAGTCTAGCATGCAAAAAACAAACACATACGAAACGTAAAAAAGATTCCTTCAAAAATAGAGTCATACCAAACGCAAAAAATTGTAAGCACAATAACATTATCTGTGTTACTATCCGTGCATGTTTATTCATGCATTATTGTGTGCAAATAATAGTCAAAAAATACACATGAAAAAAAGGTCCAGAGGAAGAAGAGAAGAAAATCTCTCAAGTTTAAGGTCAAAAATTCCAAGAAAAACAAAGCCTTTTTATTTTTCATCAAAATCCAAATCAAAAGCAAGTTCAAATCGAAGTTTCAAAGTCCAAGTCTCAAGCGAGCCAAGTTATTAACAAATCAAATTTTCAAGAAGCCTAGAAGCTGTCCATGATTCAAGTCACGTAGCATCTCGTTTTCGAACATTCGAGTCGTCAACCAAAGGATCGTGTAATTTCTCTATAATAAGATTATCAGCCTATTGTATTTCACAAGCAAGCAACAATTTCCGTATTTGTATACATGAAATTTGTTATAAAAATGCATAATCTTACATGTAAAACTAAGTAACGAGTGTCTACCTTTATCTAAGAAAAAACAACAACGTCATTGACAGTATAAGGTAGCCCTTTCTCACTTGAGTTTTTTGCCACAAAGCAGGAGAGACTTGCCGAGTCATATCCTTGTTTGTAGCTTCTTTATTTCAATCTTGAATCATTTTATCATGATTTTTATTATATCTACTAGTCGTATGCCCGTACGATGTATGGACTTTGATATTTTTAAGGTAATGTTAATGTATCAAATAGTAATGGTGTACTATACAATGCAGATCCTCATTTATATTATCTGGAAATAAAGAATTGCTTTTATTTGTATTGTAAACGGTATACCCTGTGGTGATTAAGCATCTATGTATTAGTGTACTGTACCTTGCAGATCCTCATTTATATTATTTGTAATAAGTTTTCTAAAACGATGATTGTACTTGATGCTGATACCCTTTTTGTGTATCAACTATTATGCGACTTGCCTTTCTACAACAAGACTTATCTTCTTTGTGTGTGGCATTCTATGTTAAGTGTAACAAAATTTGGAATGTTAAGTGTAACAAAATTTGCTGGTGATTAGGTGTAACAAAAGAAGAGAGATAGGGGCAGTTGGTGTAAATAGTAGAGGACGCATATGGGCAATTTGGGCTTTCGAAAATGCTTCAAAATGAACAGTATTCGACGGATTCACTCTTTTAATATAGTAGGGATTAGGTTTTCTAATGTGAGAATATCGGAACGGGGTTTAATTCCTTCTCAAATTAAGTTACTTGTACATTCTTGTTGACATCCTCCATATGTCAAAATTTGTTAATGATATGAAACGATGTTGTCAAAATTAATGATTATGATGCATTCTATATCAAAAAATGTCAAACATAATGTTAAAATTAATGTATATGTAGCGATTGATTCCTTATATCGCTAGTCGTAATTCTGATATCTTGAATAGTAATATATTCGTAATAGTCATTTTCCTTTTTCCATTCTAATGGAAGTTTTACAATGCTACTTTTGTATGCATGGCAACCAGGGCTGTTTGAGTCCCATTTTGGTGTAGAATAAATTTTGAAATATTAGATTGATGGAGAATATTTAATTAAAAATAAAAAAAATAAAAAAATATTTTTTGGTTGCGTATAATATTATTTTATTGTA
>CADEPD010021526.1:0-15141 GCA_902829195.1 Fraxinus dipetala | reverse complement strand
CAGTTGAAAATTGATTTGTGATATATTTAATCATATTTTACTCATTTTGACTTTTAATCGCATCAAATTGACTCCTAGCATTCTCGAATCTTCATCGTGAACATCGACATAGTTTTTGAGTATTTACACTTTAGTCCCCAAACTTTGAATATTGCCCATTTTTTCTTCAATTTTCACTTCTTTCTTTCAAATCAACTTCATTTCATCAATTTTTACCTAATAAACAAAATATACAATAAATTAGGCTATAATTATTCAAAAGAACTATTAAATGTCCATATTTTTAAGTCCGAAAGTACCACACAATAGTATCAAGCTCAACAAGTAAGGCGGGCACCTTGCTCACTCTGACGGGCAACCCCGACCATCCTTAACACCACTAAGTTGCTCTATGACAATGACTAATGTCATCAGCTCATCACATACATCAAAGAATTTGCATTATTTATTGTAATGTTTGCTCAAGACAGCTATAAAACATGTCTACCAAGGGTATATAGATCATCCAGATCACAAAGTGGCCTTAACTACACAGGGCAATCTCCTAGCAATCTCAGTAAATTACAGAAGTTTACTATGTAGTGATAGTTTTAATACAATATTTTACGACGTTATTAGTCAATAATACAATACAAAATCTGGCTTGCAAAACGATGATCCATCATTTTTGTATCATTCCAGATGAGTCTTTTTTTATCTTCTTTCTGAAAAAGAAACCCAGTGCTGTACCGACCAATGGCCAGGTCGATATGATGGCTATATAAGCAAGCAGCCATATTGACATCCTATTTTGTTGTGAAACCAGATATAAGCACCTTTCAACAATACTCGTACGCTTGGAATTCGCAGATTTTTCTGGGGTTTGAGTAGGACTGGTTGATTCTTCTCCACTTGTGAATTCATGTTCTTCTCTGGCTGAAACTGTTGTATTAGTTTGATTGTGATCTTCATTCTCTTTAAATGACTCTTCAACATCAACATCAACATCTGTTCGTCCATTGTCTGCGGCAGAAACCATACTCTCATCTGTGATGTAAAGATACGGGCCTTGATCAATTGAAGATTGCATTGCTGCAGAATGAGGGTCGATACTTTGTGCCTGTAATAAGAGCACACTTTTAAGATGTGTTTGACACAATGTACTCGAAATTATCACAGTGGACAAGATTTTAGCTTTTTTCTTTCTTTCCTTAATCTTGTCCAGTGCTGTTCAATCTAGTATACCAAACATGCCAAAATAGAGATAATAACACACCTTTTGATGATGCATAAAGGGACTTGAATGCAAGGCTTCAAAAAATTCATTGACTGCTCTCACCCACCTGCAAAGCAAAAAACAAGTTGAGATTACGTATATATGCCAATCTTCAAAAAATAAGATTCTAAACATTACATTTTAACATGAAATAAATTTCTTCTGAATCTAATTTTTAAAACGAGAATGAAAAATTTAAAATCTAACCCAATTATGTCTACAATCACATTAGATAAAAAAAGGCACTATAAAAAGTGGAAAGTGAGAATGATTAGCTTAATGGAGTACGGGAATACAGTATTCCATGTATTTAATGGGAAAATACATTCTATATGTAAAGCCATAATCTCCAAACCAAAGACAACCTTTACATCCTATGGGAAAAAAATTGAAGCCATCATCTTTTTTATTTACAAGGCTTTCAAGTAGAGGCAACGTATAAGTTAGTGGTTGGTTCTTGCACAATCCATTGGATTTTCATCTTGTACCTTTCGAACCACCTCATCTAAGAATTTAAGGTGTTAAAGAGGGGGCACATTCATTTATTTTAAATTTAGTTTGCAACCTGCCACATGACATCCAGTCCTGAATTAGTTTTTCATCAATTGTCTAGAACTATTACATTTTCATAAATGGATGGCAAGGAAACTTAAACCTGAGACATTTGCATGCCATAATAGCATGTTGAACCACCTCGTCTAAAAGCTAAAGCTGTTAGAAAAGGGACTCATTTAAACTTAGTCTTCATCAGTAGCCTACAGAATAAGAGAACATTATGCCAGATGATGTTTTAAAGATGTGGAAATAGCAAAGAAACGAGATTGTTTTTGACTAACCACTTTAGATGTTCTCTCAGTGCATCTGCCGTATCTTAAAAGTTAAACTGCAGATACATGGCAAAAAATTCACAGTAAGGGGAGTATGAATTCAATTACCACAAGCTAGATCCAGCAATGCCTTCAAAGAAAGCTAGGTGTCCTCCATGTTGTGTTGTAGCTAGGACTGTATTTTTGTTTGCTCTGCAATAAGAGAAGTTGTTACATTAGTAGGAAAAATTAACATCGTGAAGGGAAGTAAGAAATGTATGCAGCATTTCTCTTTGACACAAGATAAGCAACCATACCTACATTCATTGAAAGGAATGGCTTCACTAGTGCAGACTGGATCATCCAATGCACTTATGCAGAGTAGTGGTACCGAAACTCGTGGCACAAAAGAGCAACTGCTACTGTGCCTATAGTATGAATCTGCAGTCTTGTAGAAAAAATACACATATTTTCAATATGCCTGCAACACAGAGAGAGAGAGAGAGAGAGAGAGAGAGAGAGAAACCTCATAATTTCCGACAAGACAGGTGGCATGGGTGTCAAAATCCCGAATAGAACGTGACTGTGGAAAGCAGGAAAATAACCGAGAAGACAATTTAGTTGCTGGGAACAAGGATAGTATGATTAATCAAATTCACTGCATCACGAATCAGAAAATTCCAAATAAGAAGTACACAATAGACTGTATTCATAGGTCATGCTACTCAGTGTTGCATTTTGACAAGATCCCAGTACCAAGCAACCAGTTAGAACCATAACCCGATCAAACTTTTGAAAACAGGCTGTTAAATTACACGTTTGCCTAGCCTTCATAAATAACCTTCACATAGCATGAGAAAATAACTGATCTTGAAATACAATGAGATAATAAGTAGCAACAGTGAAGAAAGACCAGAAACATGGACGACGACAGACTGGAAAAGCATTAATTGTACAAAATCTCATGCAGGAGCCAGGAGGATGACTGTTTCTGTATCTAATGATTCAAGGATTCAAGAATGCCATTCAGATAGATACAGGAAAAAAAATCACAGAACCCTAAGTCCTAGAGAATTTATTAAACATATATGAAAGACAACCTTTTCAATTCCCTCCCAGTTAGCAAGCCGAGAATAACGTGGTTTATGTCTGCATGCACAATCAAATACTATAACGTTATTCCATCAAATTTCTTCCGTAAGTCCAATTGAGTTTATAGACATAATGCCCTTGTTTGGGCTTATTAAAATGTGTTTTTAGGGAAAAATGTATTTTGGAATAGTGATTTTTTGAAGAATGTGTGGTTAAAAAAGAAGGAAAAGTTTGGATTTACGTGTAATATTATTTTATTGGAGAATGTGTGGTTAAAAAGAAAAGAGTGAAAAATATATTTTGGATAAAATGGAGTCCAAACAGGGGCAATATTAATAAAACATGGACCCATGTATATTCTAAACAAGTGTATTATCCAAAAGTTTGTAGAAGTATTTGAGGCTCAATGACCAAATAAAGTTAGTTTCCCAAGTGGAAAAAAAATATACGAATATTTCAGAAGGCTGTACTACATACAGTTGCGCATAACCTTGAAGGCCAATAGTAAGAGCTCTGTCATATAACCTCTGTAGGAGCCTTCGGCGAATAAACCTGGAACCAATCTGGGAATATGGAAATGAATGATATATATTCTGGATAATTATATGGAAGTAAATCATAAAAAGAAATTTATAACTTGTATTCTTTGAGGATGATAGTGTATGGTTAAAAGAAAAATAAGAAAATTATTAGAAGGGAATTCAACTCTCCTTAATATATTTAGGAGCGTGTAAGCTTTTAGTAAAAGAATCAGTAAATATGGTCAAGCGAAGCACTCCCTATGACATGCAGATTCTTATTCTCTAAGTAGTTAAGGGATTACACATCCTCTTGATTAGATGCCTTCAGAGATAGTTGCTTGTATATATATGGCATAAGCTTGTACAATGTACCCTAGCTTATATATAGCTTATTTATGATGTTTAGTATTTTTCATAATTTAAAATTCAGCATAATTACAATATTATGAAAAACATTAAAAAAGAAATCTGACAATAAGAACTAAATAAAATACTAAAGCATTTTAATCGTTAATTGTCCCAACTTCATTTGCTTCAACATCACCACTATTCACTTCTTCATTATCATTAAAAATACATTCTCCAACTCTGGCTCATCTAATAATAGATTAGCAATCTCAAATTTGTACAACACTTTCAATAGTATCAAATGACTTATTGATAATGACAATAATTATCCATTTATTGCTAATAGTAATGAGTTTTAAAAACTAATAGAACTTTTCTTCTTCACATATCCTAACGAGTCCAATACGTATCAGAATTTCAAAAATATAAGAAATAAAAAATGAAAAACACTTATGCAGTACGTATTAGAGTGTGTCCAAGTGTATCCAAGCTTGGATACGTATAAGATATGGATACACAATAAGTTTACACGTATCCATGCTTCTTAAGTATGGACAATGACCTCTCGTGGTATTAAATATGTTTTGCTAGTGGTGCTTTGATAAAAATATGACGTAAGGAAGGTTAATATGCAAAACAAAGTTCTTCTGATGTCAAGGGATTAAGTGAATAGAGTATCATCAAATCTTACAAGTTGGTCATTAATAGAACTTTGAGAAGATTAAGTAGTAGACATTCTACAACTTGTTTCGGAAGAGGTCTCCAATGAGTATTTGATTATTCAGAGCACAGATATCTTCTGACCAATAACCTCAATTCTACTCAACCACAGCTGTCTCAAGGTGTCTAACATTCATGTCCATAAAGCAGGTAATATACATTCATCACAACCATGATAGTTTAGTAAACTAACCAAAAGATCCCAAGGAGAGGAAACTGCTGCAGCACCTGCAACAGGAACATTCTCCCCATCCTCTCCAAGATATTTTACCTGAAAGAAACAAGTTAAGAAGCAAATACCAGTTACAATATTGAAACTCTTCTCTAAGGAGAGAAGCAATAAATACTTCGATGACCATTAAACAGCATCATAACATGGCACATTACACCTCTTACAAGTTACCATTTGAGACAAACAATTAATAGGCATCTCTCATTAAAAATTTAATCCCAATAGAACAGGTTAAAAGAAAGAAGGGTTGACCAAAGCTAACATATGGACTGTGATGCTGCCAAATGTGCAGTTGGAGTCCAATAGATGTGGCAATGAACGAAAAGGATTCATGTAGTGGATCCTAAATTTATTGTTAATAAGGCTTTGCTTGTCATTGTCAAATGCAATACCTCAGGCAAGTTTGACTAATTGTTGGCCTTTCCTGAGCAAAATACCTACTATAGGAAATAAAGAAGAGATTTTTACACATACACCAAATCCATCTTTCAACTTTTAATGTCGTCCCCAATGATATGAATTCTCTCTCCAATTCAGGTAAAGCAAGAGCTAGAGCACGGAAAGCATTTGAATAAATTCTGGAAGTAAGAATGCTCAAAAAATCAGACGCAAACTATCTTAATGAGAGAGAGAGAAGACTGGTTCAAGAGTGTTACCACAAGAGAGAGAAGACTAGTTTACAGTCACAAATAATCTTTGCTTTTGCAGATGTTAAAGCCTACACTAGGAATTTCTCAATGTTTTCATGAGGTAGAAAAGCTGGCAACGTCCATGTTGTCATAAGTAGCCCTGAAGTTTAGGCTTCTTAGCAATACAACCCAACAAATCAAAAGATCATGAAACTACAAGGTTCAGTTTCAGCACAATTATATTCTTGCTGAAAATGAATGACACATATAACCTATTTAATACTCGATATACATTCAGTTTGAACATGAAAGATCCAAGAACCTGCTGTCTTTTGAAATTATACTTAATTGGAACAAGAGGTAAAAGATAAAAGGTAACAAAATCTTCCCATTGATACCTTCAGCATAACCACAGTCTAAAAAGCAAAATCCTTGAGGGATTATCATGTTACTCTTAAACCTTAAGGCTTTTTTAACAATTGGAAAACCAGGAGTGAAGTCCCATCACTAGCTTCTACGAAACAGCTTTAAGACAAAGAAGTATACCAAAACATTTGCACCAATACTAGTTCCCACAACAAATAATGGAGCTTCTGGGTATTCTTGATGTAGATACTTAATGACTTCACGTACATCCCCTGTCCATCCCGCATTATAAAAGCAATCAGTCTGCAAAGATGTGAAAATCTCAAATTAAGTTAAATAGTTGAAGAACTGACAGATACATGAACCACAAGCACTGAAACAGAAAATATTAATGGTGCTCCACTCAAAGTAAAAACATGCTATCACATACTGAAAGTGCCAGACATTTACAACAGAGAAGTGAGTTATCGGGGACATAATAGGCTTTAGTAAGCTGGAGAAACAAACTATATTCTAATATATTAAGTGCATTAGATCTTTCAGTACTCACAGTAACTGAGATGCCACCCAATCCTCGGTGATTGCTGACAACCACATTCCAGCCATGTTTCGCCGTATTGAAAGCTAGATGTTTCATATACTGCAGAGCACGTAGATAAAGTTAGTATAAAAAATATGATCCACAAACAAAGAAAGATGCACTCTACCCGTGGTTAAAGCAAACAAAAGAAATACCCTGCCTTATTCTGCAGTGATTTTGAGCTTCCAGTCTTACCTAATGTCCACTTAGTTTCCAATATATGAGTGCAAAGAATTGTCATCTACTATTCAGTTACTACAGAATTTCAATGGATGAAGTATAGCTCCATTCACCCATTAAAAAGTCATTATCCTATTTATGTATCTTTACCATTGCAATTTTTTTCCTTTAGGCGTTAGATAACTAAGTTGAGTATCCCACAATGAAAAATTGCACAAATTAACCACAAATACACATCAAGCTCACAGGCTGAATGCTTTCTAACCTAGGCAACCATATATTTCTTTCTTGTTATTATATAGTTCTTCAGATTTTTTATTTTCACGGGCAACCCAAGCTCATATGAATAAAATATGGACCTCGCACAGTGTCTAAACTTCAAATATAACGTATGATTGGAAAATGTAGGTACCATTTCAAGACAACTTTTTTATAAAGAGTGAAGGCAGAAATATATACTTACAGGAGAAGCAGAATCACTTGTTAGTCCTGGAATCATAACCACAATAGGAGTTGTATCATCTTTACTAATGTCCTGATTTCTGTGAGTTACTACTCCAGACACTACCAAATAAAAAAAAGATATATTGCATAATATACATCAGGCCTACACCAAATTTTAGCTATATTATAGAAATATTTTCATTAACAAAATGTCTGTGTATCTGCCTTAGCAATCATTTAACCAATATGATATCATTTTCTTTACCATCAAAATGCCTCAGCCAATCCAGAGCAAAAGTCCCACCATCCGATGCATGAAACAACTGTCTGCGAACCAGAGTCACATTAGATAGACAGTCTCTAAATTAGACTTTTCCAAATAACAATTTCTGCAATACTTCTTCCTGTGAATTTATCACTAAAATTTGGATAAAGAATATTTTCATCTTAAATGCAAATGATGATTCTCACGTAAATCACACAGAACAAGCATGTATTAAGAAAACAATTAATAGTACAGTAAATGGAATGTTATCTACAGCAGTTATGAACAACACTGAGTCATCTTGATATACAGTGAAGAACATAAGAAAACAATTAATAGAAATGCAGAACATCAGGGTCAGACTAGTCAGTCATGATTAAAGATTCATTTTTCAATAGGAGACAGATTCTTGTATGTCTCAAACATTCAATATCAGAATCACATCGTGCAGATGTTTGGAAAATTATATTATACACCTACGCTTTATCTGTGTCGGGAAAATGCAAAATTATTACAGTTATCCCTTCATGTTCAAAGAAGAATCAGCATTACACTAATGAAGCTCTGTTATCATATTTATAGTCCCAAAAAGGATGAGTTTGAAGGATTATTTTTCTTGGAATACAATCCAAGAGTCGTAGTTCTCTTATTCGTTTTAACCGTGATATGAAGGAAAAGTTAATCCATCATTCTATTTTTCAAAGAATTTAAAGAATTATGTATAAAGTACCCTTGGTAAGCACGTTATCCTACTTCAATATTGTATACCCTTTGTAATCTCTAATAGGTTTCAAGCATATAGGGTTCAATTAAAAATGAGGATCAAGTATAGAACTTCACCACGATCAAAAAGTACCATATACAGGAGTATATTAGTTATCTATCTTTCAGTATTTCTAAATTCAAGTTCAGTTTGATATGTTATAAAATGTTTAAAAAAAGCTTCAATGAGAAAACTTCCCTTTGTTAACGTCATTAATTATTAGTTAAAAACTAAAAGTACATCTTTACACTCGTATGTGGGCTACTTTTAAAGTCAGTTGCAGTTCAAGCAGCAAGTTTCTAAACTGCAAAAGCACAAAAGCTCGACTCGGACTTAACTTGATCCGGCATATAATGATCCTTTTTGGTATGTTCCTCACTGATGGGTTCCTTCATTTCCTCCATCTCTCCTATTGATTCTTCATTAACCTTAACTGTAGGAACTGAAACTAACCATACAGTATTTAGTTAACTTGAATCCATGTTTTACTACATCTTTCTTCAGCTTAATAGGTCTCCATCTATCACACAACAAATTAGAGAATTTTTAAATTCACCTTAATCCCTCTATATATCGTTAGAAGAATTTGATGTTATCAAATTAATTTTCTTCGGGAAAAGACAGTACTGCAACATAAAGAAGATTTCTGCTTTAACACATGATTTGAACTCGACAAATTATAAGTTCTTCCGTGTTTTCTTTGTAACCTGCAATATTCTTGTGACTCACATAATGCGTCCTCTTGACTTAGCTTCCATAACAAAAAAAATCATATAAAACTGCAATGACTACACTAAGTAAACTCCCTTGAAAACAGTACATAACTTATTTTAAGGAAGGATCAAGTCAAAACTGCAGTGACACAATCTATTTAGAACTCATTAAAAATCGAGAAGAAACTTAATTAATGCCTTTAAGGCATGACCTTTTCAATTAATTTATGATGATGATGATGATGAGGAGGAGGAGGAGGAGGAGGAGAAGAGGAAAACTTCACCTTTTATAGCAAACTCTTGGAGGCCTTCCAAAGAAGTTTAGAAAAGAAGTTTGAATGTGAGGACTTGAGAGCCAGGGTGTAGCCAAATACCTATTCAATCCAAGAACAATAAATAAATTTTAGCTGATTAAACCAATAATGCATACACAATTTCGCATTAAAACAATGGTGATCCAGATTCCCATCTGCCCAAACTTACTAGTTTTTGAAATTTTTGCAAGTAAGAACTAAGTTATAACGCAAGTTCTCATGTAAATTCTCTCCACATTGCAAACAAAAAAAATGTCTATGCTTAAGGCTATAGCAGCAACAAAACCACCTACAACACTCATACTTGCACATTTTAGCTAACTAAACCAATCATGGAAACACAAATATATGGAAAAACGACAATGATCAGGCTTCACATCAGCCCAAAATTACTAGTTTTCGAGATTTTTGCAAGCAATGACAAAGCTATAACGCAATTTTCATGTAAATTCTATATACATTGCAGAAACCGTTTATGCTTATGGCTTCAGCAGCAAGAAAGCCACCCTCTAATACTAACTCTCACACTCACACTTTAGCTATTTAAACCAAATGCGATCACAAATATACATAAAAATGATGATCATCCGGCTTCCCATCAGCCCAAACTTACTGGTTTTCAAAATTTTTGCAAGCAATAACTAAGCTATAACGCAAGTTTACGCGTAAATTCTTGCCACATTCCACATTGCAGCAAAAAAACCACCCACCAACTCTATCTCTCTCACGCACATGGCTCAAATCAACAACTGTACCTTCCATGAAGCGTCCTACACTTGGATACAACTCCCCGGTATAGATCCGATGAGGAATTATATGTCAAGACAACCCGACTTCCCCGGAATCCGGTGAAAATGTCATGTAAGAAATGGAACTCCAAAAAATTGTACAAAAAATTCATACATAACAACATCATTGCTAGAAAATAATGCCATATAGGGATTGCAATGGCCGCTTTGAAAAGAAGCTTGTACGCAATAGCCGGTGTTTCAGCAATTTGTTCAGAACAATCCATGGGGAAAAAGTAAGAAATTGGGTATGAAAAGGAAGAATTGGTAGATGAATTTAATACTTGGTTCGGTGAGATGGGTCTGAAGAGGGTAGCAAATATTAATGTTGATGGTTTAAATGCAAAGGAGTGGTTACGTGTTCGGTGAAAGAATACTCATCCGCGAGGTTGGTTAGCGGCTTCATAGAGTAATAAAAATATCAAATAATAAATGCATCGTGGTACATGTATCGAATTTTTTACTTACTATTTACAATGAAGATAGGGACCACATTGTCAAAAATTTTAAATACACGCAGACCCTACATATTATGTGAGAGGGAGTAATCCATTATGTACAATTGAATTAACCCATAATAAATTGTCCCGTAAAGCAATTATCGATAATCCTCATTATGAATAGCATTATTTTTTAGATTGTAACATAATTTGACAGCTGATATGCCTAGGTGGCCACTCCATTTCCTACTGAACGCTCGCCCAATCTAAATAAGCAAAAAAATTCTGATTTGCTAATATGATTCTAATTCTTATAAAAACAAATCTTCGGACGTCTTTTAAAAGTATAGGGTCATCCAGAAGTAATAACCACGCATTATAACACATTCTAAGAGATTTTGGGAGCATATAAGGAGGCAAGAAACACGAAGATCGATTCCAAAACTCGAAAATTCAATTCAAAATTTATTTGGGTGATGTCGATTCTTCAATATTTCTTTTGTTTTCTTTCTCATAACATGTTTGGCTAGTTTTTTTTGTACTGGGAGAACGATGAAACTGTAATAAGAATTTTTAGTTTTTAGTTTTACATATTGACATTGAAAACACGTTTTTCAACATTTAATGATTTATATGATTTTATTTTCTCCACAATTATTGTGCACTGTAGTTGTATGAACTTGGTGGCCTATTTTATGCTTTCAAAAGAATGGGAGTATCTTCGAGGTATATAAATTGTCCTAAGATCCGATATGAGAAAAAAAAATATCGCTATACTCTATGTGAATCTTTAAGTGTTCATACAAATTTATGCACTTTCATAGGTTCACATTCGTCATAGAAATATAATCATGTAATATACGAGAGTAGATTTAATATTACTCGAAAGAAATTGTTAAATATAATAGGAGCATTGATTCGTCAAAATTCAATCGCGTTGTCAAAGTATAGAACTACGGTTAAAAATGATTATTGCAAGGGAATTCGGGATCCTAGTGCGTTTGTCAATTATTAAACACATCAATTTGCATTTATTATAATTTGTATTTAATTTAGTTAATTTATTCATAATTAAATAAGTAGATTAATTTATTCATAATTTTGTCATAACAAACATATCATATTATTCTTGTTTTGGTTAAGATTGCGATAATTAAAATTGAACTAATCAATCTTCTTGGGACGATATTTGGACTCAAATTTCACTATATTACTTGTTAACGAACCGTACACTTGCGGTGGTTTTAATTCGAAATGTATTTTGTGGGTGAAATGGTTGATGCTTTTGTATATAGAAGTTTGATGGTTTGGAGTTCTTGGATCAAATCATTGGTTGAAGGAGTTTGGGTTAAGGTGTCTGGAGCGGGCAGTGACCAATGTTAAAGTTCGAATCTTATATCAAAAGAAAATGTGATACATCTTATTCTTCTTTTCGTAGCCTTTATGACTCGAGTTATTAAGCATTATGGGGGTCATTTAGAAAACTTAATGGAGAGAAGTCTTGCACATAAGATATCAAAAAATGGCAAATACCAAAATATATATTCATAACGAAAGAAATAAAAATGGATATAGAGGTGCTCGATAAAGACTTTGAGATTTGCACTCTAGAGATTAACGGTGTGACTTTGATAAATTCTTACTTTCTCTCTTCTAAATTTACAAGTATCTAATTATGATCACTTTGTATGACAAAATGCATTTTAATGATTATTAAGAACCTACATGTGCGAAAAATACATCAAAATTGGAGAGAAGAGCAGAATGAGTGATTTTGCACGAGAGGTGTGAGGAAAAATTGACCGCACAAGGATTGAGATTATGATTAAATTAACAAAACTTAATTGTTTGTATTCCAGTACGAGTGCGAGTTCAATACTGGCTAATCACACACACACACACACATACACACTAAGTCGAGCATCGAATAAGTAAAAATTTATTTTTGATATTGTTTGGATATTTCTAAAGTGTTATTTAAATTCGAACTTGAGGCATATGGTAAGCCGTTTAACATTGAATTTGTTATTGGTGATTTGTTTAGGTTAGTGATTTGGTTTATTTCCTAAGTTTTGCTGTATTTTGTTTTATTCAAGGACAAACCGAGGTTTTAGTTTGGAGGGTGTTTGATAAGTTCATTTTTGTGCACTTATTCGGGGCCATATTACTACGTTTTTGTATCATTTTAGTATTAAATTTTACTTAACTTAGGTTAATTTTATCTTATTTCAGTTTTGGACCCGTTTCTAAGCAATTGGAAAAGAAAGAATGATCAATTGGCCAATGGATTGTAGTTTGGGGACTAATATGTATTTGAGTAAAAGTTAAAGTACTAAAATTGAAGTAATTTGATGTGAAGAACCAAGATAGAAGAAAGAATGAAAAAATGGCTAAAAGGAAAATTCATGAAATTTTTATAACTGGGTAGCAAGGAAAATTCATGAAATGTTTATAACTAGACAGCTGCCCAGTTATACCGCCTGATCCTAAACTCAAATGACATAGGCTATTTTCTATGTCGGTGCGGCTGTCCCATTTTTTACTGGATGTCCACCCAGGCCAAGTCGGGGAAAAATTCCGTTTCCTTCAGAATTCAATTCCAACAAGGAAATTTTCATTTGAGCCATGATATGCACGATTTTTGGAAATTTTTTGGAACTCTTTAGAGGGAAATAAATACCAACTTTCAAAAAATAATATTTATATATTTTGGTTTATTCTTCACAACATGTTAGGCCAGATTTCTTTATGCTAGAAGAACGATGTACCATGTGCTATGAGTTTTAATATTTAGTTTTATATGTTTGACATTAAAAACATGTTTTTGAATAGTGAATGATTTATATGATTTTATTTTCTCCACAATTATTGTGCATGATAGTTGTGTGAATATGGTGACTTATTTTATGTATTCGAAAGAAGGAAAATATGTTCGACATATATAAATTTTCATATGGTCCGAAAGGGTATATAAATATATCGCTATGCCTTATGTGAATCGTTAAGTGTTTATAAAAATGCATGCACTTTTATATGTTCGCATCAATCACAGAAATATAGTTGGGTCATATATAAAAGTATATTTAACATTAATCAAGAGAGATTGTTAAATATAGGAACATTTGTTACGCCATGAAAAACTAAGTCCCATGAAGGGGCCCAATTAGCCTACGTAGCAAATAGTTTGAGGGCTATGCCTCATACGCTGGAATAGGGCAACCTAGATGCATACGGGAGAATCGATCCAGGTGCGAGTGACCTACTTCTCTCATATAAAACACCTGGGCATACCCCTTTACAGGTAGACCTCATTGACAGAGCCGGCCCAAGACGAGGCAGTGGCAAGATCTCAAATGGATCCCATACGACATGAGTTGACAAGACAACTCACTGCCACTGCCGTCGCTGCCACCATCCTATTTTGTCAAGTCTAAAGTACAAGCTAGGCTTTATGGACTCAAAAATGGTGATAGAATTTAAGGCGAGGATTGATTGATGTATATGACAAGAAAGGAAAGTCATTCGGATAAGGCCACGTACACTATCATCCAATGGACTACATTCATTTTACCCAAGTATAAAAGCTCACACTCTATGTCACTCGAAGGTAATGCAAGTTTAGATTCTCAAAGTTATATTCTTGCTATGTACATTTTAATTATTCACTCCCAAGCTGACCACTTTTTTATTTATTGGAGGCTCATGTTAAAATCTCTCCCATACTCTAAACTATTTCTCCAATTGACTTGACCATCGAAGTGCGCACGACCAACTCCTTCCCCTCTAGAGAAGGCCACGTGTAACTAATAGTTCGTCTAAGTGTGCAGGAATTCAGCTTGTGTGGATGTGAGAGGCCTTGGGATCTGTTGGCCACATCATTGGTACATTTTTTAGGGTCAACAGATTAGCACCGTCTGTGAGAATTTTGACACCATAACCACGAACGTATTTGTGGTAAAAGTCATCTGAAACATAACCTTGGAGAAAGCCTTGATTCTTGAAGAAAGAACCTCCGCAAAGAAGGAACACATAAATGCCTACTTTTAGTTCAAAATCAAAACTCGCTATGAGTTCCAACCACCATGGTCACAGAGTAGAAATAGGCAGCATGAGGCTTCTGAAGAAGAGGTCATCTACACAAATGTGAACATATGTCGTCCCATCACCAACACAGGCGAGGCGGTACCACATCACGCTTAGCCAGGGAAGTAAGAAAAATGATCGCGAATATGAGAAACATAGCCCAGCAAAATGTTATCATGCACTAGTTACTCATGCAAATGCACCAATAGGCAGGACACCAGATGCCTCGGCATGGAATGTCTCCTCAAGAAGGTGAGGAAAATGACACGGCAGTATACCCTCAAATGCACGGTAGGGATATTAGCCCAGTGGAGAGGGTGGTGGAAGTAAACACCTCCACCAACTACGTTACAAGCTGGCCCGATGATAATTTACCGCAAAATGGAAGCTTTCCGCTAGAATATAGTCAAGAGCGTGAACCTCAAAGGTCCAACAGCATTTTTGATCGAATTGGACCCTCAAAGCCTAGAAATAGGTCCCATCAGCCACTCCCTACTTAAAGAATGCAAGAACAATACCAAGAATATGAACCTCAGGGGATTCCACCCCCGCCTAGAAATAGGCGAGAGAGAAAAGATGAGGCGAACTTGAGAAATCAAGCA
>CADEPD010021524.1:0-15230 GCA_902829195.1 Fraxinus dipetala | reverse complement strand
TAACCTTCCAACATTTGGAGACGCGATAGAAATTCGTGAAGGATCAGATGGGCTCGGACTCTCTTAAAGCGAACAATTTATATAATATAAAAGCTTGGGCACAGAGGTCCGGTCACTATAGTCACTTTTCCTGTGATGAATTGATCTCATAGTCACATATTGGAGGTCGACGTGACTTATCTAGCGGTTACTTTCTGAACATTTCGTCTCATAACTTTTATCGAACATGTTACATTCACCAGAATTTGCAAAGATCTCAAAAAGAGACGCTAGTGCACTCACTCAGTTACTAAGTTTCATCAAGTGTTCCTCAATGCTTTTTTAGGACTTCAAAACAATGACAAGATATGACCTTCCAAAAAAACTCAATTCAAGATTTCATCAGACACCAACTTACTTTTTCAGAACATGAGATTGTTTCTTCATTGTAAATTCAAATTTCCTTAAGCCTAACTTGTGGTACATCTAGTTCATCTAGTATGCTAAAACTTCTCTACTGGACCTCATAAACTTCCATACAGACAGCTACAAGTTTCTGCCACTGAAGAACCTGAAAAGATTGAAACAACTACTGAACCATACATCTTACAGCTAACATCTCTACAGCTTCTACTTTCTGTCTTCTACCTATGAAGCTTGCTCTATTAAGGCAAACCATGGAAACCAGTTGAATGAAGCAGAAACATGGTTTTGGTGCAGGAAAAGCAGTAAAACAGACTAATGAAGAGAAAGTGCAACAGTGAGAAATTCGCTTCTAGGATTTAAGTAAGGCCAAGAGAGCTCATAATGTCATATTTTACCAAAAACTCAAGTAGGCAGATATGTGACAAAATGATATTAAATGTTTTATAGTGATTAAAAAAAAACAATTTTACCCTAATATGATAGAAGACAAAAATAAACTTGATGCTAGTAACTGTGCTACTATTAAAATCGAAATGAACTTGTTGCAGCCCCTATGTATAAAAAGTTTTAACTAATAAATCATAAAGAAAATGAAGAGCTCAAGGCTGTAGCAGGCCAATAAGGATTAAGGAGTCGTACTAGACATATTTTTCTTTTTCACACATCTGCGCTGAACATTTTGCACTAGTTTTGACTCAAGACATTACTTTTTTTCACATTCGAACTTAGCCACTCCTGTATCAGAGATTAAGGAATCTAGTTATAAGCTTCTCATCTCCAAGCCATTATTCTGGAAAGTCTTCACTGTCATATTATAAATTACAAAATTAGCAAATTTATCCTACCCACCTCTTCCAGGACATTTCACCTAAATCTTGAGTATTTTAGATAACCATGTGTATAGATGTTATATTTGTTTCCTACCACGTCCCCAATGAATTTTGATTCAACATCAGACTGAAAGTGAATTTTAAAGTGAAGTATGTTAAAGATAGTGACGATTAACTGCCCCCCAGAAGGATAACTGGAAAGATTACCAGTGGACAAATAAACAAGATGCATGGTAAAAATTATAATATTTAAAAGTTAAAACAAATAATCACTTAAATTGAGATACAAATGCAACAAAGAACAACTGCATAGACTCATGCTCTGGATGGGTTTTACTCTTTGTATTAGATGGGAGCCAGGAAATTTAAATGCCAAAATAAAAAAGAAAGTATGCAGAAACAGGAGTACAAGTCATGGAACCCCTAAAGTACTTCGGATTTTTAGTTAGCTTACTTTTCTCTCTGTTGTTGGGTATTAGAACATGGCTCAGCAAGTAGCATGGGATGCTCTTTTGGATCAATTAACAGGCATTTCCTACAATTTAAAACATTGCAATTATGAAATTACATGTGAAAAATATCGAAAATGCATAAAACCTGTTAACAGAGAACTGTAGGCTTCAACACCTGGACAAAGCTACCGCTAAAGTACTGAAAAGCTGGAAATCATAAAGATTTGTTAGGTGAACAAAGAATTACCTCAAGGCATGGTCCCATATGCTTTCAACCATATCCCAGTCAATAACTATTCCATCCTTGAAGGGTGACAGCACCTGATATTTCAGTGGGCTCTATGATAGCACACAAGAACATAGAACGATAGCCAAATCTTTAAAAAAATGTGTACAACTAAACCAACTAACCTCCATGTGATCGCGTCGGAATCCCAAGTCTTGAGATCCGACATAAAATTTGCGCTTACCCTTGGATTTGGTATCTGGAGCAGATCCTGAATTCTTGTCAGGACTATCAGGATCATCAACTTCCATTTGATCAATTGATCCAACAACCTAATCCAAGACATATTAATACAAAGATAAAGAAAAGAGTAAATGCAATCAAAAATTAAAATCCTATGGATTTGTAAATAATGAAAAGAATTAGAGTAACACATTACATGTGGAACTAGAAATGACTCCTATACAATACAAATTAGTCCAAAAATTTCTTTCCTTTATATTTTTTTTTCCTGGAAATACCTTGCGGGAGAGGTGAGGCTGACCTCAAGTTAATCCTTACAGATTCTAGATGTGATCTCTACTCTTTCTTATTTTCTTGTTTGTAGTTCGGAAAATTCATTTTTCTTTCTTTTGAATAAGAAACTTGAATTTATTAATTATATAAGCATAACTACAATTGTTAGAAGAACAAGCAGACAAGGAATCTTCTAATCATCCATCAGTATAAAGTCAAGTCAAGAAGAGAAAGGGGTGCTCTTGAACTCCTTATACATAGAAATCAATAGGAATGATTAAATCTTATGTGACATTATTCAGAAACTTCTAGCTCTTTTTCTTCAAAGATCTCATTGTTCTCTATCAGTTCACAATTCCAGATCAGCCAAAAAATTGTTCAAACTATTGATTTTTATATGATCTCACACCCTTTTTACATTTATCAAAGTCAATTATATTTCCATTACGCCTGGTCGATAAAGATGCCCTAACTTTCATTTTTCTCAGTTCAGAAGAAGTCCTTTAAACATTCTCATGAATGACTAATAAAGATGTTGAAGTATAAGATCTCACTTTCCTCAAATTTTATTGAATTCATCTTTTTTAGTGAACGAACCAATCGAAATTATGGGTCTATTCTAAGGAAATGAAAGAATACAAAGTCTTAGAAATAAATAAGCAAGTTGTAATGAATCAGTCCAACCTTCACATAAACAAATTATATCCCCTGTCCCGACATCCTATGTTGTCAACTGAATAAAAGACGTAATCTATAGATATGAACTTCTAAGGGTATCTAAGGGAAACCCTCACAGATCTTCTGGAATCCCAATCATTTTGGTTCAAACCATACTGTTTTCTTGCCACTCTACTCCAGGAAGGAAAACTCCGAAGCTGTTTTCCAAGTAGAGCCAAGCTTGTTTCTAAGATTTGCAACTCCTAAACCACCTCTACTCTACTTCTTGCTACAAATTCCAAGCTACAATAAACTTTTTGAACATCCTTGCATGCAGAAAGTCTATCTTAAGTTACTCAAGAATATCCATAAGTTTACCTGGCATCCTAAACTTACAGCTTGTACATTTTAAATTATTAAATGGATAGAAATGAGTGGTAGACAAGTAGGTAGCACTTGTAGGTCTGACGAAAGTGTAGATAAAAAGTGGTTTAACTGTTTATAAACATTAGTCAAATATGAGCTGAGACATGGAAAAAAATGAAATAAAAATTTGAGAAAACCTATTGGATATGAGTTAATCTTCCCTCCCAAAGAGACCAAAACGCTATGGAAAATAGATAATCCTCCCAGAGGAAAGCCTACAAATTGCAAAGGCCACTAAAATCTGGAAAATTCTTTCACCTGCCATTCAACATTCAGATTACTGTTGCTCTGTGCTTCTTTCCACTCACTTATATTGCTTCAAGTTCAAAATTTTCAACTACATTCAAAGGGTAAATCTTCCACCTACTTCAAACAACTAGTCTAATTTGGGCAATGGCCCTTTTCCTTTTTTAGATCAATGGTCCGTTTCTTAATCGAGCACTCAAAGATAAACACAAACAGGTGGAAAACTCCAGGAACCAAAACAAAAGTTCAAAAAAGAAATTTTATAAGAGAATTAGTAGGCCCACAGATGGAAAAACAGCTTTGGGCGCATCTTCACCAGCATAACCAGCTTTGCAGGTATGCGAACCCAAGTCTACCACTACAGCCGAAACTTCATCTGCAGTAAAAAAGACGGTAAAATTATACCCAAGTTATGTGTAAACATGTAAATGTGTGGGTGTGTATAGGAGATTCTGCGAGATACACTGACCTCCCCCGTACATAATTGTGGGTTTTTCTGATTCTTCGTTGTTTTGCCTAGTGTAGCAGACAACGGGGATTCAATTGGGGTTTACAAAGGTAAAATGTGCTACCGGACGAATTTATTTAAGAATAATGCTATTTATTGTTACATCCTGATATAGATGAGAGGCAGTTCAATTTTTTCGAGGGATAAGAGGAGAGAGAGAAATCATTACATCGATGATGTAGTAATACATGCAAAATAACGTGATTGGACAATTCAAATTTTATACGAGAAGGGAAGAGAGAAAAATTTGATGAATAACGAAATGTCATATTTTCAATATTTTATCATCATCATGATAAATAATATTACTCTTTATTTCACGTCGCCCATTCTTAAAAAAAATCTTTTTTTACATGCTCATTTTTAACGGCACATCTACGCAATAAAATATTCTAACCACAAATTCAAATTTTTTTTTACTTTTTAATTACACATTTTTCAGAAAATCATTATTTAAAATAATATTTATTCAAAAAAATAGCCCCCAAATAGAGACTTAAAAGTGCTTTTTATCTCGTGAAAACCCCAAAAAACCTACTTAAAAAAGAATTTGTTTCGTCATAAAAATCTATTTCTCTTGAGTAGTGTTATCTATAATCAGGGGTTATAGTAACCATCTTACGTGACATAATTAATAATTATAAAATAAGAATTTTTTTTATAACCCCTTTTTTTTAATTATTAAGATTATGTCACGTAACATGTCACGTGAGATGAATATTGCAATCGCTAATTACGAATATCATTTTATTCGTTTCTCTTGTTGCCTTTTGAGTTTCTCACCTTCCAAATGCATCATTTAGATCTACAACCTTCTATCTTCGTTGCACTTGTGATTCCTTTTTCCCAAAATACCTTTAAAACTACCCATGAGGAAAGTATTTTTTTTTTCGGGGACATAGATGGGTAATCACGGCATAAATAAATAAAAAGAAAGAAAGATAATGAAAAGGAGAATGTGTTTAAAAAGAGAAAATTGAGGCAAATATTTCTTTACTAACTAAAATTGAAAAATCTGTACTATTCATAATTAAGCGAAAAATGTCAAATATCTTCTGACGATGTTCAGAATACCTTAAGTCCTGTTGGGTACCGATTAAAATTTAGATTTTAATTTAAGTCAAAATTAATAATTAATTTTAATCACATATTTTATGAATTTCACAACTTTTTAACCATATATTTTATCAAATTCTATCAAAATCTATTAAAAATCTGATTTTAATTTATACCAAACAAGTGCTTAATGTTACTAGTTGTACATCTCTCATAAAAAATGATAAAAAAGATAATAACATCCAAAGGCACAACCCTCACACCATGAACCCTATTTTTCACTTCTCATTCAATGCATGAGGGTCTGCTTACGAAAATTACCATCACCTCTCAAAGATCATTTCGGTCATCATCCTTCAACTACATCTCCCTCAAACGGAGATTTAACCTCATATTGCATCTCTCGCTCCCAATGATTTTTATCAACTGAAAGAGGTAATTTTTTGTATTAATATTAGAATGATTACTATGTTTACTTCATTTATCTTGCACTACCCTCATCCCCAGAAACCATAGCCATTGTTTAGGCTCCATTTTTTTTTTATTTTGCAAAAAATACATTTTTCTAAAACTCATTTTCAAACCACACATTCTCTTGTAAAATAATGTTACACGTAAATTCAGAAATTTTTCTTATTTTTAACAATGCATTCTCACTATTCCAAAATATATTTTCCTCTAAAAACTCGTTTTAATGGAGCTCAAAAGTCCTTTTAATATTATATTTTCAGTTGATAGCCAACGATGCGAAAATTTCCTTCGGTGCTCAAAAATTCATCTTCGCCTCATTTATCCGCTGTATTGTAGAAAAAGCACCCATCTAATCAACTGTGACTCGACATCTTTCTTTACTAGAAAATACTTGAGGGTCGAGTGGTCAGTGTACGCTATCACCTTAGAGCCAACGAGATAGGACCGAAACTTGTCAAATGCAAATACCATCACTCGCATTTCCTTTCCATTGTAGCATAATTCAATTGGACATTGATTAGGTCCAGATAGAATAGTATATAGCATGCAAGATTTTATCCCTTATTTGTTCCAACACCGCTCCAACGACATAATCACTAGCGTCATACAGACCTCAAAAGGAAGATCCCAATTCGAAGCTAAAATAATAGGAATTGTGATGAGTTTCTCTTTAAAAGTGTTGAAAGCTTGGAAGCACTTATGATAAATTAAATGGAATAGTCTTCTCAATTGATGGGGAAAGTAGTTTGGTGATCTTTGAGAAACCCTTGATGAAGTGTATATAAAATTCGGTATGTTCTAAGAAGCTCTTATGCCTTTCACCGAGGTTGGTGGAGGCAATTTTTTAATTACTTGGATTTTGGCCTTGTCGATCTCAATCTCCTTGTGTGAAATTCAATGGCCAAAAACTATGCCTTCTTGAATCATGAAGTGACATTTTTCCAAATTAAGCACTAAATTAGTGGTGAGAACCATGGGACGAAGGCTAGTAAGAATCTGTTGACTGTGGAAAAAGAACCAATAACGAGATCGCGAACAAAGAAGATCAAAGAAGCTATGGAATTACTTGTTCAAGTTACGTGGGCTGAGACTTTGATTGCAACGAGCAAAACATCAAATTTTATGTTGGCATAGAAGAGAAACCAAAATTAGTGCACTTAATTCAAGCTAAGTTAGAATAAACGAAGCTTGGAGTGTAGCCGGAAAGTGACATGCAAGCACGCACTCACGCAAAATAGGTTGCGCACGTACTTGGGCAAAATTTCAACCTTTAGCCAAATTAATGTAACGGTACGTACTCGACAGAATACACGGTGCGCGAGTAGTACAAAAATTTGAATGCGGTTTAATTTTTCCTTTTTCGTTTAGAACTCTATTTTGTTTGATGTTTACTTGATATTTTCCATTTTAATTAGTGTTTTTATGAGTTGACTATATATATAGCCTCATTCTTTCAATGTAGAGTAATTAATTTTTGAGAGATTAAATCAAAGCAAGGTTGATTTATTCTTATTCTTCATATAACTCAATTTCAAACTTATCAAGAATTTCATCTTTATGGTGTTCAATAACTTTATAGCAAGGTCGTCGAATCTCCATCGTTTTCTTGAATCTTCATTATCTTCCTAAGTCTTTTACATCAACATAAATACCAAAAATATTCAAAAATTGTTTTGTGCATTAAATTTAGTGCACCAATACAATTTATTTTTTATCTTTCTTGCCTTTGTTATTTTCTCATATTTAGTGTGAAAAAAATGAAAATTCTAGAAAAAATTTCTAGCTAAAAGAAAAAGAAAATCCCAAGAAAAAAGGGGTTATTCGATTTCAAGAAACACTTTCTTAAAAATTCTTCAAGCGCAATTTCTTTTAAGAAATTGGTTCAATACCTAAATCATCTATTGGTATCAATATTGTTGTGAAAGTATAAACTGATTTCAAGAAAACACTTTCTTGAAATTATCGATTGTGTTTTCATTCAATTCCTTCATTCCTTCCTTTCTTGAGTCATTTCTCTCGAGTCATTATCCTGCTTAAATTCATTGTTCTTTTTGGTTTGAAACTCACAAAGACGAAATTTTTTTATTGAGTTCAATTAAATCATTAGAGAACTTGAAAGAAGACATTGAGAGGATAAAGGCAAGAGTTGTGAGATTATTGGAGGGAAAAAGCCAAATTTGAGTGAAACACGAGTGCAAACACTTGAGAGGCATACAAATTCTAGTTAATAGGATGTCTCAATCAAGCATTCATGATGAGATTCATGCAACAACAATTTGAGCGATTGAATGTGGTATTTGTAGAAAATAGAGATAGAATGGATCGACAGGATATGGTGATAGCTAACTTACAAAGAGGCAACCTAAAGGAGTTCATAATGTTAGGAATCAAGGTAGGCATGATCCTAGAGTTAAATCTGATGATGGGAATGAAGTGAATAGTACTAATGAGGATGATCAAATATCGGAGGCCAAAGTGGGTAGGATGGGGAATAGAGGAGATAGGCATGAAATGAGGCCTAGAAGAGATCCTAGAGACTTTAGTAGAGATAAGTTTGATCGGAATTTGGGTAGTATTAAGATGAAAATTCCTTCATTCTAAGATAGAAACGATCTAGATGTATATTTAAAATGGGAAAAAAGGTTGGAGTTGATCTTTGATTGCCATAACTATTTGGAGAAGAAAAAGATAAAACTAGCAATAATAGAGTTTACCAATTATGGAATCATATGGTGGAATCAATTAGCAACAAGTATGAGGAAAAATCTTGAGAGACCTATTGAACCGTAGGATAAGTTAAAGGCTATCATGGGGAAGCGATTTGTACCTAATCATTATTATATAGATCTTTATCAAAAACTTCAAAGTCAAGGTTCATGGAGTGTAAATGATTATCATAAGAAGATGGAGATAGTTATGATCAGGGCTAATGTTGTTTTTGAATGATTTGAATTGGGAGATAGTCAATGTAATGGAATTACAACATTATGTAGACTAGATATTATTTGGGTTCTAATCCTCCTAGATGACATGGATATAGGTGAAACACTAGTTACGGGATTAATAGCAAAATACCCCTGTAAACATTTCATTTTGCAATATACCCCCTACCTATTGAAAATAGTAGAAAATCCCCATGTTTCAAACGTTTTGTGTAAAACACCCCTATCATCAGCATCCGTCGGTGTGTAGTTAAATCCCAAGGAAAATGGGAAAAATGGATAAATAAGAAAGGGCAAATGCGTCAATTTATATTTTCATCTTTAATAATACCCTCCCAACACGAAGATGAGGGTTTTGTGCAAGATGAAGCAATACGAAGATTGAGAGGATTTCGATTGTTAACCCACGTTATACGATCAGTTCATTGTTCACCCACGATCATAGAGGTTTCCTCGAGCTGTTCTGAAGTTTGAACAACTATCATTCTTCAGTTAAGAGAACCCAGAGATGGTTGAGAGGGTCCCAGACGATTGAATGGAAAATGACAACAAAGGCTTTGTGGAAAGTGATTACGAGGTTGAAGATGAACCTGAGGTTGGCGACAAGGTTGAGGAGCAAGCTAATTTTGGTTCTGATTTTGGTTTTAGATTGTACGATGGGCAAAAAGTCAGAGACTTGGACACTGACTATGGGGAGTCAGATGAGTTACGTAGTTTGGATAGTGAAGAAGATGAATGAACAACATCTAGAATGAGATAACGAAATGATGAATTCAATCTGTCAACTGACATGGAGCAATCAAGTTTTCGAAAAGATTATCAAAATCCCCCCTTATATTATAATAAATTGTCGACAATACGTTTTGATATACCCCCATATAAAATGATTATGTTGTAAAACCCCCTTTAAGAAATATGATTTGTGTTTTACATTCCTTACTTTTTTATTTTGTGTGCTACAAGTATGGTGTTCGAGACGAAAGCTGTTTTGAAATGGGCATTAACTGAGCATTCTGCAACATCAAACTGGGAGATAAAGTATGTCAAGAATGAAGGGTATAAATTGGGAGCAATATGCAAGGAGAAGTCATGTGGATGGCTATTGTACGCAAGCAATGTGATAGATTCAAACAGTTTTGTTGTGAAAGATTCAAATTGGATGATTGAGAAAGAGTATGTGTTTAAGTATTGTGAAGTAGTTGATTGTGTTGGTAAATTGAAATGTTTGAGGCTTTGATTCAAACTCTAGTGTTTCAATTTTAGGGAAAACAACATGAACTTCAAGGTGTTTGATAATATGACTAAGTGGAAATTCTTGTCAATTTAGGGCTAAACTAGCAATTGAATTAGCTGACATGCATTTGGTATTGCCTTTGATGTAGAAATTCATAGAAGTTTAAAGGAGAAACACAATTACTAATTTGCAGCCCATAGCATACAAGGCTAGGAATGGATCACATTGCGTCACCTACTTCGTCCCGCCTCATCTAACCCAAACGCCCTCCGTTTGACCTCAAATGTGAATATGAGTAAGACCAAAATACATAAGCCTATAGATCATTCGAGAAAAGATCACTTTTTCATGACTTTTTTAGGTGGTGAAAGTCCATCATTGGTTTAGGGTGAGAATGCGAATTTACCTTTTTTTTAGGTTGTTTTAGGGAATGTAAAATAGATCATCTTCGTCTATTGGATATATACCCTACCATGACATTTTCTCGAGCATGACATGATCTTTTACGTTTTAGTGTATTAAAATTGACATAAAGTTGTGTAGTTTGGGGGTATTCCCCACTTTATCCTACTCTATGTTTATTACCTATTATGCTTACATTTTCTATTTTCATATATAGGAACAAAATGCCACCAAAGAGAAAAGCCACGACTCAAGAAAAATGAAAATCTAAGGTAGGGGGAAACATTGACCCAGCTTCAAAGGGCGAATGAACATTTAGATGACGAGAAAATACAATGATTTTTGAATGTGCAGAATCGTGAAAATTTTGAGATAAAGTGGAAGGATAAGAAGGATAAGAAATTTTATCAAGATGGCAGGTCATGATTGGTGATTTTCAAGGATCACTACTAGAGATAATTATACACCACTGCGGTTGGGAAAAAGTTGTTGGTACGCCTCACATGACATATCCTACGTTGGTAAGGGAATTTTTCACCAACTTCAATGCTGAAATTGATGACCCAAAATCTTCACACATAAACCAAACTTGGGTTAGAGGAAAATGGATCTCATTCAGCCCAGCGATAATTGACAGATATTATGGGCTGAACCACACTAAGATATAGCCCCCACCAGAGGAGCAAGACATGTCATTGGTAGCTCGTTTTCTGTATGGTGAGGAGGTTGAGTGGCTGCTTCATTCATCTCGCTTTCTATATAACGAGTTGACTTCAGAGCTCAGACTTTTGCATATCATCTTCTACACCAATATTTACCATGTATCCCAGCGGATAAAATTTAATGAAGAAAGGGCTACGCTGCTTTATCACATGGAAATAGTGCAAAAGTTTAACTTGGGAGCCCATATATATATTTTCATACGGGAGTTGGCTTCATCTATCGATCTTTAGTGCAGTATTTTGTTTCCATGCTTGATCAGTTTGATCTGCTTGACAACCGGGGTTCTACTACTACCAAGAGAGGAAAGTGTTGCTCCAGATGCCCCAATCAGTTTAAGAACTGTTGAAAATTCAGAAGCAAGACTGGGGGGGAGAAGGAAGAGCGCATGACCATGAGCAAACACTTGTAGTACCACAACATGCTCTAGATGCCGACACAACCCTCCTAAGAAGACAGTTGGCTAAAATGCAATTAACCTAGGTGGAGTTGGGTGGATCTGTTGGCAACATAACAAATATTTTAGGGGTGATGCAACAGAGGCAAATCAACATGGAGGAGGAGTTGTAGAGAGTGAGTATGCAATTGCGTAGATTATAGCAAAGTGATGACAAGACGCGCCATGATCAAAGAACGATGACTTATGCATATGATCAGGTGCAAGATCATATGCTACATTTTGGAAGTCAATTGGAGGCAATTGACCGAAACGTAGATAGTAAGGACCATCGAGTCCTTCAGACCTACTAGGTCATCTAGCCAGTCGCTTGATTTTTTCACTCATCTACATCTACCCTCAGAGAGTATCTGATCCCTTAGTTATTTTTTATTATTTTTACTTTTACATTGGGGACAATGTATAATTCTAGTTTTGGGATGGGTAAGTATTTGGGGGCTTAGGATTTATGTTTCTTGTTTTTCAACTGCTTTTCGGGTTTGTATAACTTATCTAATTTGAACAAAAAAAATTCAAAGGTAGTGTCTTGTTTAGCGTTGAACGGTATATTTATTTGAATTGAGTATAGTTTTAGATTGATTAATAGACAACACCATAACATGTGCTTTTACTTGAGTACTTATCTATGTTAGACTTAATTATTTGAGCACACAAACATTATTAACTCATTACTTATGTTGGAGCATGACTTGATTATGTGGATTTAATTGTTGATGTGTTTGACCTACGTTTAATAGAATTCCCAACTCCTTAATATAGAAACCAAACTTCTAGAAAGTAGTTTGGAGATGGGAAGGTTAGTGCTTGTGTTCATAGAATTCGATGGTTTGGAGTTCTTAGATCAAACCATTAGTTGAAGGAGTTTAAGTTATGGAATCTAAAACGGGCACTGACGAATGTTAAAATTCAAATCCCATATCAAAAGAAAATGTGATACATCTTATACTCCTTTTCATAGCATTTTTTACTCGAATAATTAAGCTTGTTAGGGTGTCCTATGGTCATCTGACTTGAGATTTATCGACCTAAAACACGCTAAATGGGTCATTTAGAAAACTTAATAGAGAGAAATTTTATATATAAAATGTCAAAAAAAAAAAGAGCATATATCAAAATATATTCATAGCGAAAGAAAGAAAAAAGGAATTTAGACTATCAAAAGCGATAGGTGCCCAATAGGGATTTTAAGATTTGAACTCTAGAAACTGACCGTGTGACTTTGAGAAATAGTTACTATCTTCCTTCTAAGTTTATAAGTATCTAACTCTGATCACTTTATGTGAAAAAATCCATTATAATGATTGTTAGGAACCCATATGTGATAGAAATACCTTGAGATTGGAGAGAAAAGCAAAATGAGTGATATTGCACGAAAGGTATAAGAAAAAAATCGAACCAAGAGAATTGGGATTGTGAGTAAAACAACAACACATAATTGGTTGTGTTCTAGTATGATTGTGAGTTCCATGTTAGCTAATCACACACACACAAAATCTATTTTTGCTGTTGTTTGGATCTTTCTAAAGTGTTACTTAATTTCGAACTTGAGGCATATGGTAAGCAATTCAACATCGAATTTGTTATTTGTGATTTGGTTAGGATAGTAATATGGTTTATTCTTAAGTTTTGTTTTGTTTTGTTCGAGGACAAACAAATGTTTTAGTTTTGTGTTTGATAAGTGCATTTTGTGTACTTATCTAGGCCATATTACTAAATTTTTATGCCGTCAAAGTAGTGAGTTCTACTTAATTTAGTTTAATTTCTTTTTTGTTTCAATTTTGGACTCGTTTATTTGGGTCGTATTACTAAGTTTTTATGTCGTCAACGTAGTAAATTCCACTTAATTTAGTTTAATTTCTTTTTGTGTTTCTGTTTTTGACCAATTTCTAAGCAAGCAAAAAAGAAGAAGGGTGAAAGCAAAAGTATGAGGACTACATTGCAACATTTCAATAGTTTATTCTGACCACAAAATGAAGATTGAAGATGTTACAGATTCAATTGGATGCAATTAGAAATTGGTGGATCAAAAGTGCAAGAGAAAAAGGCTTAAAAGTGACAAGAATCAAATTCGGGGACCAAAGTGCAGCGTTTGAAAGTGTTTAAAATTGGGCAACTGCCTAGTTATAATAGCTAGGTGATTGCTCGGCTTGGTTTATCAATAACAGAGGCAAAAACATATGCATGGATGATCATCCAGGCCAAAACACAGCCAAAAACTGTTTTTTTGCATTGAATTATATGCCAACCGAGATTTTTCCTTTTAGGTCATTATTTGCCTAAATTTTAGAGACTTTTGGGACTCTTAGGGAATACTATAAATAAAATTTATTAAAATAATTTGAGGTGTGGAGAATTAATTGCAAAATGAGGCAAATAACACATCAAGATTGAATTTCAAGAACTTCAAGATGAATTCAAAAATTTCCGAGTAATGAACAACTTTTACATATTTTGTTTTCTTCACAACTAGTTAGGCTAAACAAATCTAGTGCTAAGATTACCATGAATCTTGTATCATGAACCTTTAATTCTTAATTTTTTCTTGACATTCAAACACGTCTTCAATTATTGAATGGTTTTATGGAATTATTTTCTTTACAATTATGTGTACAATGATTGTATGAATATCGTGACTTGTTTTACCCTCGAAAGATGGAAAATAAGTTAGACATAATGTTAATCGTCAGAGTCTGATAGGAGATAGAAATATACATCTATACTTCACGTGATCTTTAAGTATTCATAAATCATTAATACATTCTAGTATGTTCACATTCTTCATAGAAATATAGTCAGGTCACATGTAAGAATATGTTTAATTTTACTTGAGAGATATTTTAAAATAAATTAAGAATATTGATCTTCATAATTTGATCGTGTTGTCAAATTGTAAGATTAGGGTTAAAGGAGATTGATATAAGGGTAGTCGGGATCCTATTGCATATTTCATCAATTGATTTTCATAAAAACTTGCATTAATCACATATTTTCATTAATTTAGTTATTGCTTTCATAAGTAGATTACAATTTAGTTATAGAAAAAAATCACCAATTTTCATATTTTCAATTAAGGCTAATTTAATTAGAATAGAAACATGTACAATTTCTGTGAGAACGATACTTTGACTCACAATCATACCAGAAGATGTAGCTTGTTTATTTTAAACAAAGAATACTTTCGTGACATATAGCTATAATCAAATTTGCTACATTCTCATTTATCCCAATAGCCAACGGATTTTGTATATCTTCTGCCATTGATTCTTTGTCATTTTTGGTGTGGTTCTATATGTTCTTTTCTTCTTGACATGAATGTTCGTTCAATTTTTGGATTAAATTGAGTAAGATCACTGTACCTTAAACTTTGCATGTAAGATTCCGAAAATAAGAAAATAAACGTGTAATATTTTTCTAACATGCAATTAAAAACTAATAAAGCGATAAAAAAAATAATGTTATGACTAAAACTAATTAAATACAATAGTCTCGAGTAACGACGCCAAAAACTTAAGGCATGTTCTTTTTACTATTTTCAAGCCGTTTTATGTTTTCGATTTTTCAATACGCGTTCTCTTTCCTATTTTTGAAAATGCGTTTTTGAAAATAAGTTAAAAATTTATAAAGAAAATTCAAACCGACAAATTTTTTGTTTTGGGTGTTTTTAATTATATTTAAGTCAAAA
>CADEPD010021523.1:0-10756 GCA_902829195.1 Fraxinus dipetala | reverse complement strand
CAATTAGAGGGGTGAGAGACCAGGCCTCTCTAATAGCCTTGAAATTTGTCTGTTATTTGAAAGTCCAATCAATCATTTTCATAAACCATTTGTAATCTCTCGGTGTTCTGAGCTGTTTTCTTGCAGATTTCCAGCGAAAGAATTCATCTATTAAATTACAGCAACTGGGGTTCTATCAATCTCGTATCAGAGCACGTTTACTAGGAAACAGATAGAGTGGCGCTGTTGGGATGAATTGCAGGATGGAATGGGTACAATGAAATTGGAGATCCAATGAGACATGGCTGGATTAATGGAGAAATTCGATATGGTAATGAAGAAGTGGGATGTACATGAGAGAGATAGGAAGGAAAAAGGAGTTTCATCCAATTCACCGGCATCTCCAACAAATTCCGATGAACTGCAACAAGTTAATGATATTGGGGAGAGCACAGGAGGCCGCCTACGCCATGAGGAAACTGGGAGAATGGACAATCGAGGCCACCGGTTGGAAATGCCAGTTTTCAACAGGAAAGATCCGAACAGTAGGATTTTTCATGCGGAGATGTATTTCAACATGAATCAGCTCACAGATTGGGAGAAGACTGAGGCTGCTGCCGTCTGTTTTGAGGGTGAGGCTCTGACTTGACATCAATGAGAGGTTAGTCGACAGCCATTGAGGAGTTGGGGAGATTTGAAACTCCTACTGCTTAATAGATTCCGGCAATCGCAAGAAGGATCTCTTGAGAAATTCCTGACGTTGAAACAAGATGGAACAATTAGAGATTACCGCCGATTGTTAGAGATCTTTACCGCACCTCTGTAGGAGATTCCAGAAGTTGTGTTGGAAGGAAACTTCATAAACGGGCTTAGGCCAACAATTAGGGCTGAAGTGAGAATGATCAGGCCGCATGGATTCGCCTAGACGATGGAAATGGCCCAAATGGGTGAGGACCGTAATGACTCATTAAGGCGAGCCCAATTATGGAATGGCCCAATTAAAACCAAAAAATTATAATTCCCAGCCACCCATGTTCAGCCCATCACCAAACAGCCCAATTAACCCAAATATATCCCCAAATCAGTCATCCCATCTTACAGCACCAACACAGCAAGCCCTTACGGCGATACCCAAGACTGTTGTGCTCACGATGCAGCGTCCAACGATTACAATAAAGGTTGGGTCTCCTTTTAAACGACTTACTGACGCGGAATTACAGTTGAAGAGAGAAAAAAGGTTGTGCTATCGCTGCAATGAGAGGTATAGCCCGGGACACAAATGTAGAAACAAAGAGCTATAGGTTTTTGTTGTGCAAGAGGACGAAAGAAAGGAGCTGATGGAGGAATTTGATGAGGAAGAGGAGAAAATTGGGGATATTGTGGAGTTGTCCATAAAATACATGGTGGATCTCACCACCCTCAAGACTATGAAGCTTAAGGGGGCAATTTTGGGGTAGCTGGTTTTTGTCTTGATTGACTGTGGAGCTATCCATAATTTCATCTCTGAGGAGCTCGTTCAAAAGTTGGGATTGCAAGTGACAGGTTCGGCAAGCTTCGGTGTCCAATTAGGTACCAAACATTCAGTTAAGAGTGGGGGAATTCGTAAGGGGGTGTGGTTTCACTGTCAGACATTGAGGTAGTCGAAGATTTCTTACTGTTAAAATTGGGTTGCACATATGTGATCCTTGGAATGAAATGATTAGCCTTTGGGAAAAAAGCAAGTGAATTGGAGAGTCTTAACTATATGTTTAAGGAAAGCGGGGAAACCATTTTACTGCAAGGGAATCGAAGTTTGGATAAAACCCATGTGACTTTAAAGTCAATGGTTAAGACATTTAAGGAAGGAGAACAGAGTATTTTGTTGGAATTAGGAAGTCTGGGGGTAGAGCTCGGAGAGAAGGTAATTGAGGTTCCTAACTCATTTAAAGAATTACTGTAGAGTTATAGCAAGGTGCTTGAATGGCACAATAAACTTCCACCTCCGCGATCAAGGGACCACGCCATCATTCTACAGCCTGGTGCAGCTCCGGTAAACGTTAGACTATATCGATACCAGTATGTTCAGAAGAATGAAATAGAGAAACTAGTCAGAGATATGTTGATAGCAAGAATTATTCAACCTAGCTTTAGTCCTAATTCAAGTCTGGTTCTTTTGGTAAAGAAAAAAGACGGGAGTTGGAGGTTTTGTGTAGACTATCAGGCACTTAACAAGGTGACTGTGATTGTTTTATGATTCCCATGATTGACGAGTTGTAAAATGAATTACAAGGGGCTTGGGTGTTCTCAAAGTTGGATTTGAAATCGGGTTATCACCAAATCAGGGTCCGGCCGGAGGACATCCCAAAAACCACTTTTCGCACTCATGAAAGGCATTATGAATTCTTGGTTATGCCCTTCGGGATATTGAATGTGCTGGACTTCTCGGTACATGATGAATGAGGTGTTTAAACCTTATTTACGAAAGTTAGTACTAGTTTTCTTCGATGACATTTTGGTCTACAGCCAGATGGTGGAAGAACATCAGCGACACTTGGGTCCAGTGTAGAGGATTTTACAAGAGCATCAGTCTTATGCCAATAAGTACATGTTCGGCCAATGGGAAATTGAGTACCTAGGCCATGTTAAATTGATAATAGTGTGTCCGCGAATCAGACAAAACTGAAAGCAATGTACAATTGGTCGAGCCCACGCAATCTAAAGGAGCTTCAAGGATTTCTGGGGCTCACTGGCTATTATAGACACATTGTGTCAGGATATACCAAGATTGCATGGCCCCTGACTAAACTACTTAAGAAAGATAACTTCTATTGGGATGACATAATGGAGAAGGTTTTTCAAAATCTGAAGTCAACCATGGTCTGCATTCCGGTACTGGCATTACGTGATTTCTCATAGGAGTTTGTAATTGAGACGATGATTCCGATCATCGGTCAGGAGTGGTGTTAATGCAAAACAGCCACCCTATTGCGTATTTCAGCAAGGTGTTGTGCCCGACTAAAATCAATTTACGAGAGGGAGTTGATGGCCATTGTGTTTGCCATCCAAAAGTGGCATCACTACTTACTTGGCAAACACTTCGTGGTACGTACAGATTAACAAAGTTTGAAGTTCTTATTGGAATAATGTTTGGTGATGGAGGATCATCAAAAGTGGCTAACTAAAATCATGGGCTACAACTTTGACATTCATTATCACCCGAGGTTAGAAAATAAAGGTGCAGATTCTCTTTCTAGAATTCAGCCCGCTTTAAATCTTTTGGCTCTGTCCACTTCCCAAGTTCTACAATTAGAAGACATCAAGAAACAGGTAGCTATCGATGGCATTATGGGGAAATTAGTGTCTGAGCTGCAATATGGGATTATTGTCAAAGAGGGAATGCTATGATCGACGGCGTACTATGTTATCAGGGAAGGGTTGTTCTACCTAGTCACTCCACTTTTGTCACTCTTATGTTACAAGAATGCCATGACTCTAAGGTTGGAGGTCACTCGGGATTCCTTAAGACATACAAGAGGATGGCGAAAGAAGTCCACTGGCAAGGGATGAAGAAGAGGGTAAAGGATTATGTAACAGGTTGTGGGGTATGTTAGCAGAACAAATATATGGCCTTATCTCCTGGTAGGTTATTACAGCCTCTACCAATTCCTGAATCTATTTGGGAGGATATATCAATGGATTTCATCGAAAGGTTGCCATGATCAAGGGAAGCCGATACCATTTTGGCCATCGCGGATCGTCTGAGTTAAGTATGGACATTTCATCGAGTTAAAGCATCCTTCCACTGCCCCCTAGTTGCCGAGGTACTCAGTCGGGAGATAGTATGCTTACATGGTTTACCTTACTCTATTGTGTGAGATAGAGATCGCATCTTTATGAGCATATTTTGGGTTGAGTTATTTAAAGCACAAAGGACTACCCTTAAACATAATACTGCCTATTATTCACAAACGAATGGACAGACGAAAATTGTGAACAGGTGCCTAGAGATATTTGAGGTGTTTTGCTTCGACCAGGCGTTAAGTTTGGAGTCAATTTTTGCATTAGGCTGAGTACTGGTATAACACTTCCTTTCATACCGCAACAAAACACTCCCCGTTCCAAATAGTTTATGGCCGTGATCCACCTCACATACTGCCTCTTGAAAGGGAGTTGACATTGTGTTCTTCTGTGGAACAATTTTTACTGGAATGAGATGAGATGTTGAAGGTGCAGCTGCGGATGAAACACGAGGCTGATGAGCATCGTTATGATGTCTAGTTTGCAATCGGTGACTTGGTTTATCTCAAACTTCTGCCCTATTGTTGAAAATCTTTGGCTAAGTGTCCGTATGAGAAGCTGTCTCCTCGTTACTATGGTCCCTTCGAGGTTGAGTCGAAGGTGGAAAGGGTAGCATACAAATTAAAACTCCTTGTTTCAGCAGCTCTTCATCCCATTTTCCATATATCCCAACTATGTAAGGCCATTGGTGATGTCAAGCCCATTTCTGCCCTTCCTCCACAACTTTTTGCTATGGGAGAATTCATCTTGGAACGAGAGACCGTTATTGGAGTTCACCCTAATCCTACCCACACTCCGGTCCTAACATTTTGATCAAGTGGAAGAATCTCCCAGATTATGAGGCAACTTGGGAGCCCTTTGAGACAGTTTGGGTGCAGTTTCCGACCTTCCACCTTGACGACAAGGTGGATTTTGGGGCGGCAAGTACACAAGGAAGAAGGGAGTAGTTACAACCAAAGTGAGGGACGCCAACTCGGCTTCAATTAGTTAATAGAAGGTATAATGGCCATAGTGTTGTAGCAAGAAAATGATTAAAATGCAGATGCGAGGGGAATGTAGTAGGCTTTTACTGACTTTGGGAGAGAGACCAAGCCTCTCTAATAGCCTTGGAATTTGTCTATTATTTTAAAATTCAATCAATCATCTTCATAAACCATTTGTGCTCTCTCGGTGTTCATAGCTGTTTTCTTGCAGATTTCCAGCGAAGGAATTCATCTATTAAGTTACAGCAACTGGGGTTCTATCAGTCGAGAATTTAATTAGGCTAAGCAATTCTCATCTTTATCAAAAGACTAACAAAATTATAAAAACCTGCAATGAAATGGTTGGTAAAAGGGAAAAATATCAAATTACAATAGACCAATGAAAAATATAACCCAATTTTACTTATGTGGTCTTATATTAGAAATTCAACTGACAACTGTCATCAAGTATCTGAATAAATACACACCACTTACACATGAACAGAAGGAGATTACCCTTGTAGTTCGAGGAGGTATGGTGAACATATATTAGTTTGCAAAGGGGTGAAGGGGCTAAATGTATTTTATCAAGATTTAAGAATAAGGGATTAAGCTATGGTACGACTCTTTGGTTAACCATGATTAAGCACACTTAGTGTGCCTGTTTTTGAAAGTATTTTATACCCAGGGCTGTTTTAGTAATTCTGGTGTTTTTATAGCATTTGTCATTGGCCATTGAAATCAGGTTAGTTGGTGTTACTTGGGTTTAGTTTGGAATAGAAGTAAAATGGGTTAAGTGACTTAAGTCTTAGAGTTATTAAGTGCTTTCTTTGTGGAGTTGTATCACTTCATTGGCTCGAGAATCTTTTGGGTCTATACCATATACTAGTGCAATCTGTTTGTTGAAAGATAGAAAATAAAACTGAAGAGAAGTTCCACCAAAGATTTGAACTTTGAAACTGTCTTACATCATAAATCTTTGTGAAAAGAGTAATTGAAATCACGGATCAACAAGATCTATCGAATTCAACATGATCTATCTATATCCAACAGCAAAGTTTAGAGTGAAAATGCTAGTAATTGCGGCTTTACCTAATCCTTTGATCTCCAATGCTAGAACCACCAACCATAGAAAGCCATTCTGCACAATGAATTGTAGCTTCAATATCCTGTCAAAGTAATGACAAAATACATAACGAAACCGATGAATTGAAAACCAAATGAGAAAATCAAATGCAGTGTCAAAGAAGAGAAAAACTAAATAATTATAGTTAAGCCTCACAATAAAGGGTTTCTGCAAAAGAAGGTTTGATGTAGGGCAATCCTAGTGCAAATACGATGGCAATTTATTTTTTGTTGTAGTAAAATTTATTACTTGTTTAGATTAGAATTTTTAAATCTTTTAAGTTTTCAATTATTTTTTTCTATGTTTTTAATTACTTATTTTTCCTTAAGGTATCAGAATTAGGAGATTATTTTGCCTATATAAGAACAGAAAGACTTTGTACACTTTTTAATCATCAATTATATACAATTTAATTATTCTCATACAAAATTTTAAGTTTTACATATTTTTGTTTCGAGGAACAATTCTGCTTCCTTTACAAAATTGGTATCAAAGCAAGGAATTTTACTTAACTTGATGACTAAGGATAATACTAGTGGAGTTTGAGCTGTCAACTACGAATGGAGGTTCGAAAACATCAAGCACCAACATACCGGGTTTGAAAAAACTCTTCAAGATTCAGAAGACCTTAGCTATGCTGACTATTGAACTCAGGCGTGAGCCTAAAAGAAAATAGTCAGCTCTGGCTGATGACCACCCTAACCAAGGAGATTCAGATACCAATAATCTACTATCGAATAGTGAGCAAAACCAATTTGAAGGACTTGAGTTTACAATACAAGACTCAAAGCTCGAGCTAATAATGAATAAATTGAAGTTCAAAAGTGCCTAGTAAAAGGAAAGGAAATTGAACTTTCCAAATCAGGACAGAGTCAAAAGTGAGACTCGTCAAAGAAATACCACGTATAAAGTGTCTGTGGAAACTAAAACGAGCTAGGTAATAGCAAAGTTGACTTCAAACAATACAACTAAGGAATATAATGTTTATCGAGCACATCAAGATATGAACCTTTTTCAATATGATTCGGTTATTGTAGTAGTTTATCAGTTCTCCAAGATTGTTCACTTTATTCTCAGCAAAAAGGCATCTAACACCTCTCATGCTACTCATTTACTTTTAGGGAGGTTGTTCGTCTTCATGGTGTTGCTGGTTCTATCACTTCAAATATGGATGCCTAATTTATAAGTCAATTTCGGAGGACATTTCAGAAGTAACTTGAAACTTCATTAAAATCTAGCAGTACTAGTCATCGGCAAACTGATGGCCAAATCGAAGTGGCTAATCACACACTTGGTAACATGATTCAATGTTTTTGTGAGGATAAACACCATTTGAGATAGTTTATATGAAAGCCCTAAACATATTGTGGATTTGTTTTACCTCCAACTCTTGACATTAGTTCTACCACCAAATAGTTTATCGAAAATATTCTTAAAAAAAAAAAAAAATCAAAGGTAAGGAATTCAAAAGTTGTCAATTCGAAGTGGAAGGCTACAATTGACCAACATCGAGACCAAAATTGTTCAACGAAGGTGATTTAGTTATAGTACATCTACGAAAGATGTTTTGTCGCCTAATCGTATTTGAGTCAGTAATCGCATAAGTCTTGATTTAGTTAAGATTTCTAGTTTATATTGAATGCTCGATATCGCAAGATTGATTATTAAGTTATTTTAAGTTGTGAAAAATTTTGTAGCAATATGGGACTCGTTTGATAGGTTGTAAATAATAATGTATATTAGGTTTGAGAAAAAGTTAATTCGAATAAGGACAACACAGTTAGAACAAATAGAATAAAAACTATGGTTATTGAATTTTGAAAGAAATTTATTCCTTTTTGTTTTGAATTTTGGTGTGTGCAAATTTGATGTATGTGGACTATCCATGATCACTTGAGTTAGTTAAATTATCCTAATCCTAACAAAGTTGTTATTGGAGAATATGAATTAATAGTTAGTTATTAGTAATTTAGTTGTATTAGGATAAAGAGTTTAAAAGTCCTATACTATGAAAATACTTCTTGCACGTGCTTAATCATCCCCATAGTTTATTATTTCCATTCACTTTTCTTTTGATAAAAACAGCAACAAAGATATACATACACATATATCGAATAGTTCATGAGTTAAAATTCAAGTAAAGGAGACACACGGTGCTCAAACCTTAAGATCTGTTTCGAAAGAGGTAGACTCAAATCCCGTTTTATTTCAATTCATGTTATACTTCAGCATGTATAAATGTGATTATATATTATACGTGACTCCTTATGGGGTATAAATATGAGCTGGTGGTGTAGTAGTGCACCAGAAATGTGAAGTCGGTGGAGTAGTAGTGAAACAAATGTTGGTATGTCGCTTCATCATCAATATGCTAACTCATTAATAGTTTGAATCACATGTATATATGCTTCAAGTATGATACGTTTGGATTTAACTTGTGTATGAGTATATTGAGTGTTTTTATGAAACACTCAACCCCCCAACAATTTCAGATTAATGTGAACGGCATGGAGGGGAGCGATGGTGCCTTGATGTGAACTCCAAAAATCATCGTTTAAGTCAAGTTTTGTTCAAATAATTGTTTAAACTTCAGAAATACTTTAATTTAGTGTTTTTCAAATGTTTAAAGACTGATTTGTGTAATGGAAATTTGTTCATGGTGGATAGGATATTTTGTTGTGGTTTATTTAGTTCAATTGAGTGGCAAGACACTAAGTCTGAAATATTTTCAGATTCTGCTCCTAAGTTTAAAAATTCACCCAGACCAAAATGCTAGAAATTTTGAGATGATTCCAGTTGGAGAAGATAGCCATATGAGTTATCTATCTCTCGGATTTGGAATCATGAATTTTGGTTGGGTTAAACTCAATTTATGGACGTTTTCCCGAGGGCTACCTGAATGTACACGAGAACAAATAGATCTGGTTTTGAAAATAATTTTGACCCATCTATCGATTGAATTTGTATACGAAATTTAAACTTGTAATTCTCCTATGTGCAAGATGTCTACAGTTTAAATTTTGTAAATTTTGGATTTCATTTAGTGTTATCGAACGAAATTTATTTCAGAAAGCTGTAAAAGCTAAAAATCTAAACTTTCTTAAAGAAGATTTCTTTAGTTTTGGTAACGGATTCTTTGAAGCCTTCATGCCTCTAGTCCAAGTTAATTTTCGCATTTTATGAACAATCTAGTTAGAATTTTACAAATTTAAGATCTTAGTAATGTCATGTCACGAGTCCCTAGAGCTCGAGGCGTTACATCAACAATCCTTGTTTTGGCACTACCCGATTTTTCTAAGGTTTTTGTGATCAAAACCGACGCATCGGGGTATGGATTAGGGGTGGTTCTGATGCAAAAAATTGCAGCCAATTGCCTACTACAGTCAAGTATTGTCTGCACGATCTCAACAGAAGTTCGTTTATGAAAGGGAGCTAATGGCGATAGTGTTGGCTATACAGAAATGGAGACACTACTTATTGGGACACCGGTATATAGTTTGAACTGATCAAGGCAGCTTAAAATACCTCTTTGAACAGCGGGTAGTACCTGTGGAATTCCAGCATTGGGTAACCAAGCTCATGGGATATGAGTTTGAGATCCAATATCGACCAGGAATGGAGAAAAAGGCTGCTGATGCGGAGATGCCTTATCCCGAATCTTTCCTCCAATCGAATTTTCAGCAATCTCTTTTCCGGTAATGGTGGATATGCAACTGATTAAGGAGCAAATAGGGGCTGATCCGGTGCTTGCAAAAATCAGAGAGGAGCTGCAAATCGACCCCGACTCACAACCGCACTACTTGCTTGAACAAGGTAGACTACTGTACAAGGGACTCCTGGTGCTACCCAATTCTTCTTCTATGATCCTAACCTTGCTAAAGGAATTCCACAGCAGTTCCATAGGTGGACATTCGGGTTTTCTTCGCACTTACAAGCGGCTGGCAAGCGATTTGCATTGGCGAGGGATGAAGAAAGATATTGAGAAGTTTGTGGAAGAATGCCCAGTATGTCAACAGAATTAAACTCTTGCACTATCTCCTGCGGGTCTTCTTCAGCCCTTGCCTATCCCTCAACAGATTTGGGAAGACTTATCAATGGATTTTATTGAAGTTCTACCGAAGTCAGGAGGGTTTGATTCATTGCTGGTGGTAGTCGACCATTAAGTAAATATGCACACGCATCCTTTCACAGCATCAGGAATTGCAGCCCTTTTTGTCAAAGAGGTAGTACGGCTCCATGGCATTCCCAGCTCCATCGTTTCAGACTGGAACAAAATCTTCTTGAGCCATTTTTGGACAGAACTCTTTCGCCTGCAAGGAACGTACCTCCGTCGAAGCAGGCCTATCACCCTTAGACGGACAGACAGAGGTAATTAATAGATGCCTGGAAACATTTCTCCAATTTTTCTCTTTTGACAAACCCCGAAGCTAGTCCACGTGGGTGCCTTGGGCGGAGTTCTGGTATAATACAACTTTTCATGCATCTACAAACACTACATTTCGAGTGGTTTATGGTTCCGTTACGGCAGCCAAACCACAGTGGTACACTCGGTGGAACAACAGTTGCAGGACAGAGGTGACACGTTAGATGAATTAAAGGCTCATCTCATCGGTGCTCAAGAAAATATGAAATTAGCAACCGACATAGACGTGACATCCAATTGGCCGAAGGGGATTTGGTCTACGTCAAGCTCTGACCATATCGCCTTAGCTCCTTGGTAAACAGGCCAAATGAGAAACTGGGACCTAAGTATTTTGGTCTGTTTGAAGTTTGAAGCGTATAGGTCCAGTGGCCTATCGTCTGAATCTGCCCCCTTCCGCCACAATACAACCTGTTTTTCATATTTCACAACTGAAAAAGGCCCTGGGACATAAGGTAGCCAGTCAACCGGTTCCCCCCCCCCCCCCCCCCC
>CADEPD010021522.1:0-12133 GCA_902829195.1 Fraxinus dipetala | reverse complement strand
GCTGAGGAATTGTTGTTAGAGCTGCAGGAATCCGAGAAATCGTTAATGCCAAATCTTCCTGAAGATCTAACTTTTGAAGATGATTTTGTTGAAGTGCTCGAACGTGTAATGAATGAATGGGCTCCTGCTAGATCAAGAAGGCTTCCAATTTTTGAACAGATTTCTCAGCCTAGAGATCAGTTGACTTGTTGATCCTTCGTCTTTCTCATTTTATCTTCTAGAATTTGTAAAAGTAATTTTACAAATCGAAAAGAAAAATAAAAGTGTGGAATAATGTTTAGAGGGTCTGTAAATAGATGTACGTGAAGTTGTACTTGAGTTTGGAGGAAATGACGATAGTAAGATTTCATGTGGATGAAATATAAAACGACAATCATACTACTAGTATAATTTTATTTAACAATTTTGGTTGACAAATCACACTTAACAACATTATATTCATTTATTTCAAAAACTGTTTTTAAAATCGATGATCCGTATTTTGATAACACAAAGGTTGTCAAGTATGATTGTATGCTAAGGTTAATTCTAAAAATATTAATTAATATATAAAGAATGAATGTCGTGTGGATAAGATAACCTTCTACGATGAATTAATGTAACAGCCCAAAATTTTTCTAGATTTTTTTTTTTTCTTAAAAGCAATAATTTTAAGAGTTCTTGGATAGAAAGTATAATTTTATTTTTCGTGGAGTAAATAAGGAACTTACCTTAAATTGCGTTATTAGCCCCTAGAGGAATAGGGTGGGGGCCTTTCATTTTCAAAGTTGAAAATTCTCTCGCCTTGATCAGAATTGGTAAATTTCTTTAATTTGAGTTTTTTTAAATGCTTTGAAATTAGGTGAAAAGAATATTATGACCTGCACTCTCAATTTCCTTCCAAAATCCGTCTTTCAGTGCATCAACACGTTAGCATCTTCATCACGTCCTAGGAGGCATTCTCTACAAAAATCGAGACAAAAAAGCTGACTTTCAGGTATAGGTGTTACAAAATTGTTCTCCTATTCACAGTGAATAAGATAAGACTGTTTACTTGCTTATGTGATACGAGAACTTTACTTACGGTTCTCTCCAAATGTGAGAACTGTAAACACGATTCTATTCAAGTCGACAAGATAAGACTTTTCATTGTGGGCAGGGAAACATTTCTGATAAATGTTAATACCCTCCATTTTATCCTACTTTTCCAAGTTTTGATGGTTTGGCACCTCGTAGACCCTAGTTTTGACACATTAGTCGAGATATATTGTATTTTCGATCCTAATTGACTCAAGATCGTTTATTAATGTAGGTTTGGATGATAACTCTTGTAGCTACAAGTAAATTTGATTATTTCAACTACAACGCAAAATAATTTGATATTTGTGAACTTGTATTGTTACTTGACATTGATATATGGTTTAAATGTTTGATTGGTGATTAAATTATAAGATAAGTGATTATAATTCACAGATCTAATAAAATATGTGAATAATAAGTGAATACAGTTATAAATCTTACAAAATACGTAGACAAAAAGTACGTTTGATAGGAAGTTATTACAAAATAATCTTTAATCAAACATTAGTTGTGTATTCCCATGCCATGCCATGTATTATTCACATTCATTCATCATTTTAATTGATTGAGAATGTGAAGTGTGGATCCCTTTGTAGTTGTACCATCATATATATCAAGGCTAAGTACTGTTGATTTTTTTTTTTTTCTGGAGATTCTTTGAGTTACTTGTTTCAATATAATATATTTATCAAAATATAATCATTGTTCAAAATATTTTTTTCGAATCAGGACACCAAAGATGATTTTCTTTTACTCTTGAACTAATCCTATTTAAATCCTTTCATGTGATAGTAAGCAGTGTAACAAAAAACATGTAAATTCACTATAATTCCGAAAGCATTTCCTTCAGTGTTTCGACATACAATCGTCTCAACTCAACATGTAATTCATTTGTTTAGACGACCCGTTATGTTATGGCGTATCTTTAATCGTGAAAGTTTGCACTACTATCTAGATTCTGTATTCCCCATCATTTTGTGTTCTACGTTGTTCTATTTTTCCGTCTATCTAAATTTCATTTATCTTTTTTCGTTGAAAAGGATATCTAACAATTTATCTTTAGTTCTCACAAAACATTTGATGCCATATGTGAGAATTTATTTTTCCCGTTGATTCATTTTTTCACCATAAATTAATCATTGATAGTCTTTTTCTAGTGTTGAAATCCTCAGGTTTGAATTAGTTACTAGAAAATGATTATGCACCAATGCATAGAAAGGATCCCCAACACCAAATTACTCGAGAGGACAGAGTAGGCTTTGTCTTGCATTCAGTATGCTCTGTTACACTTATTTATTTTACAAGCACTCGTATATGAAGAGGAGACTGCTTGCCGCTATAATATCCCCAAATCTCGAGTCTCGTTATGCACTCTCTCTTCAAGTTTCGGGGTGTATATATTATGATTTTTGAGAGCCCAAAAATTGTATATATCGAAAAGACATGATTATGGGATACACAACTTAATAAGTTAAATAAATAAGAGTGAGCATCAATATAGTTTACTTTCTTAGAAATTTTGATGTTCACAATTCTGCGAACCAAATCCTGTATACAATTTTAAATCTCATTATTTACGAGTCAAATATATATATTTTGATTTTCAAACTTACAAGTACAATTTAGTGCATTTGATCCACGCAATCTGAAGACCCAAATTTTATTTTGATGTTCACACTAATTCAATCTTTGTTTATTTTACTTATAATTAGCCAAACATGGTTGAATAGAAGAGAACAAAAATTGAAATGAAATGGTTGGACCGAACTGAACTGGCCCCACATTCTTGTTCACGTTGGCGGCATGCAAAATGTACACGCAAATCGCGGCTGCTTCGTCCTTACAAGCCTTTTTAATCTTCTACTCTCATGCTTTCCTCTTTCCTTCAGAATATCCTTCGGATCGACTCTGTACTTGATATGTAAATTTATGTTGTATGTATGTATGTATGTATTTTTTAGTATGATATGGAAGGGCTTATACAACTTTTCACCATTTCTTCAACCCACTTTCATCCGAAGCTTTCTCGTAAATTCCACCCAATTTTAGCTTAATATCTATTGGAAAAACCCACAATTTAACAGCAATTTTGGCGAGGATAATTGCTAGACCAACTCTTTTTTGTACCAATTGTAATTCGGCGACTTCAATTTGTAAGCGGTGATTTTTTGTCCGTATTCTGTGATTTGTTGGATCAATTGTTGTTGATGCTTGTGTGCGGTAGATGAAGTTGTTTATAATTATGTATTTAGTGATACATAAAAAGCATCTGTTCATGGTAGAATTTGGGGGTTTTGAGATTTTTGGTCAGGATTTCTTTTCTTGATAATTTTTTCGTGGTTTCCTTTTCTGGGAAATACATTTGCTTAAATACGGATTTTTAGGGGGAATGAATTGGAATATGGAGATATTTAGGATTTTTTTGCCTTTGTTTCTTGATTTTTTTTTAAAACAACTTCTGGGTAAAGCATCTTGGAAAAGTTGGTTAAATTTATTTATTACAATGGGTTTCTAGTGTCTCAATGATTCTACATTATCCTAGGCTTGCATAGAGCAAATATCATGTTTTGATGATATAATGAGTATGGACCTTTTAAATTCTGCATTTCTGAATTAGCTGAACCTCATCGGCTCACCCTTCTATTTATGGGAGGGTTTTGCCAAAATCTTGTGGATTTGAAATCAAGCTTTGCTTGGTTTTATTATTATTATTATTATTATTAATTTTTTATTTTTTTGTAATGATTTGTACTAGTCTTCATTTCATTCATTTAATCTACGCAGTGAAGTGTAGTTCTTGTTTCAATTCATGTTTTGTTTGTGAACACTGTATAATTCCTGGAGCTTGCTGTTTGATTATAAAATTTGATGTTATGCCATTGACTATTTATATTCCACATTACCACTGCAGGTCATAGGATTCACTGGTTACTGTGGCTCAAGATATTATCAATATCTTTAATGGAGGTCGTTTTTTATGTTTTGTGTTACTGAAGTGTATTTATTAAATTCTTGTAATGGTTGGCCGTCACATATGCTTTGGAGTAGAATAAAGATACTTTATTTCATTGGTAACTTGGATCCAGTGTCAATTCAGAGGTGCCAGTAGAGAGAAAGCCCATAACTTTAACTGGTGAGTAAAAGTGTATTTCTATGTTGGATTGCATTGCGGCAATACTATATTCACCAAATTCAAATTTTTGTTTGTTGGTGTTTTTCAAATCGTCTTATTTCTATTTTTGAATGTTTAGACCTCTGGTTGTACACACTTTAATTCCAACTGAGGCAGACAATTTTGCTGGTTCTACACATGTTTTGTCTTCATTATATTGGGTTTGAGATTGGGGTTTGAATAGATGTTCTCCTTTTTCTTCCTGTTATTAGGGGATTGCTTTGGGAAGGAAACTTTTTTATGGAGCACCAACAGATCCATAAGTGGCCCAGGGTTTGTTCTCTCTAAGATCTAGATAACTCCTACGAGTTCCAGGAAGCTTCCTTTTGAATTTCTATTTTAATGGTGAAGGAAAGGCTGAAAGGGTTTGAAGAAGCATAGAAGAAGATGAGTTAATAAGCACTCAAATTTTCCAGTCTCGTGATATTTTAGGTCAATTTTTCCATTTGGCAAGCTTGGTTTGATCTTATATGATATAATGGGAAAAATGTGTGGGAGATTAAAAAAGTTCAGTCTGGTATGATAGCTCTATAGTTTGTTTCAGATTTTTGAAGGGAAGTCTAGTCAAATGTGGCTTGAATTAAATGTGCTGTTTGATTGGAGTGATGAAGCCAGTTAAAGTCCTTTTGGCTTCGTTCTGATCTTTCTATATCCCTCCCTTTCTTTTTTATTCTTTTATTTTTTTCCTGTTTGATTTCCTAAGCTCTTTCTAGTTTTAGATATTTGTGGCCTCTTCTTTTAGACAAGCATAGTTGATAGATGCTCATTCTCCTGTCATTCCTTTATTGTAACTGCTCTTAGGTTCGTGTGGCAATACGAATTTTTAAATCCACCTCTAAGTGTTCAAATTCTGGTCTTCTCATTTTTCTTGGGCTTGTGGTCCTAATCTGTAGGAGAGGAAGAAGGGCCTTTCGGGTGGGAATGGTAGTAGGCTAGCTTGATATTTTAGTCATGAGGAAAAGAAGCTAGGTATTGGAAAGACTGTTTCTTCTTGCTCAGCTTATGTATTTCATAAATTAACTTAAGACAAGTCAACTATATTTATTGTCATTTTAATAAAAATGTACATTTATGGTATGTTTGGTATGGAAGACTATAACGGATGAGAAGAAATCAAGGAAGAGAGACGTATTTGGGCATTGTTTAGCGCAGTCCAGTGTACGGAGCATGCCCTTGTGGTTGTGGTTGTTGCTAGAATCAGATTTTCGTTTATTTTTTAATAGTCTGCTTCATCTGTTCGAATATGAATTGTGGGTTTGAAAGTAGGTAAACCATTAAGCTCTCTCTCCCTCTCTCTCGCGCATAAAGAGACATTCACACAAATATGCTCTCTCACACACACCCTCACAAATGGCTTAAAATATTGCTGGATTTCTTTTGTCCATTTCATGACTATTGAAGTAGTTTCTTAATAACTGTTTTGCTACCTGTTCGGGAAGTGTTTTAAATTCCATGTTTGTCTTGTGACGCAATTATGATTTCTACTGCCATTTTGTAGATTAAAATTATATTGTTCGGTTTTCTTTGAACTGTACCGGAATATAGCTGTTATGCTAATGAATTCAATATTAGAAACTTCTCACAGTGCAAATAGATGGCTGGTAGAAAGCGAAGCTTATCAAATGATGCAGATACGTCTGCTCTGTACAAGGAATTGGATGAAGTTTCGTGCCCCATTTGCATGGACCACCCACACAATACTGTTCTTCTCATTTGCAGTTCTCATGATAAGGGCTGTCGGTCATACATTTGCGACACTAGTTATAGGCATTCAAATTGCTTGGACCGATTTAAAAAACTTACAGAAGAAAACACAGACAGCTATGCTACATTAGCACCCAGAAGTCTGCATGATTTTATTAATGCTTCTAGTAGGAACTTTGACCTGGGAACTTCAAGTGGTTTGACTTGGGATAATGTGAATCACGATCTTAATGCTAGTAACACTGGCACAACTGTGGAAATGCCTGGAGGATCTGGAGGAAGCAGCACTTATGATGCAGATTCTGACTTTGCAGAACAAGAAGGAATTTTGTGGGAAAGGTTTGATCTTGGAGAGACTAACATGGTGAAGCCAGAACCACAATCAAATTTGAGATGCCCTTTGTGCCGTGGGAGAGTTCTGGGCTGGAAGGTCGTAGAAGAGGACAGAATGTATCTCAACCTGAAGTCTCGAAGTTGCTCTTGTGAATCATGCTCATTCTCTGGTAACTATAGGGAACTACGTCGGCATGCTAGAAGGGTTCATCCGACAGCCTGCCCAGCTGATATTGACCCATCAAGACAGCAAGCATGGCAATGCCTTGAAGATCAGAGAGTGAACAATGATATTTTTAGTGCCATTCGCTCATCCATGCCAGGGGCAATTGTCCTTGGTGACTATGTGATTGATAATGGAGATAGGCTATCAGGTGAAAGGGAAAGAAATGTAATTGGTGACTATGTTTCTGATAATGGAAGTGGGCTATCAGGTGGAAGTGAAAGAGTTCTTGGTGACTATGTGTATGATAATGGAAGTGTGCAATCAGGTGGAACCAGAAGAAGTGGTGCTGAAGCTGGTAGGTGGTTAAGCACCTTCTTCTTGTTTCACATGATCGGTTCAATGGATCCAGCATCCGAGCGAAGAGGTGGCAGGTCAAGAGGTTTGGCAAGGCATCGACACGCAAGTGGACCTTTTTCTAGACGGCACTATCTTTGGGGTGAAAGGCTGTTGCAAGATGATAATGATGATGACGAGGAGGAGGACGACGACAATGATGAAGAAGCAGCTCATAATGAAACCGATCTAAACATATTGAGTGATATTGGTGAAGATATTCTTGCAAACCCAAGAAGGCGTCGAAGGCTGATGCGTTCTAGGTCAGATCAAGACCTATCTTAAGACTAGTTGCAGGTGGCTTCGGTGGTCTTCCTGTTTATTTGTGGTCATAAGTTGATATTTCCCTGAAAAATGTGTTGGTTTCTCTTGATTGACCGGTTGTGATATTTCTAACCACGTTTAACATCATGTGCAGATTGCCTCTTGAAGAATGGATTTCAGCATGAGCTAGGAAACAGATCCATCAGCTCAAAGCCCGAAAATGAAGATCAAGAAGGACGTATCATGAATACCTTTCTCCAGGATTTGTTTGCAGCTGTGGTTCCTTCAGTAGGAAGGGGCAAAGATAGAACAAGGTTACTTAATAGGGAATGAAATTGTTTGAACTTTAGAAATTTGTTGCTTTTCATATATTCTGTTGCATTCTATGTCTCCTTCCTTGTCAACGTAAAACTTGTATCGTGCAAGTTAACATGTTCGCCTTTAAATTTTAAATTTTATTTCTTGGTCTAGATGCATGCTGAAGGATGTCTTTTCGTATATTTTATGTTTATATCTCGATACATGGTAATGGACAATAGTTTCTTCTCTGGTTCTGTCTAGTTTTGTCCAGTCAGCGCATCACACATGCGAGTTAAATAGATATTTTGAGGGTTAGTAGTTGTTTCATGGGACTCAGGGGCGGACCCAATGTAGTGGGCCACCTCCAGCACAAGGTTTTTAAAAAAAAAAAGAAGTGGTGAATGTTGAAGAAGGCGAGGAAGGCTTCTGCCGATTCTCTCCCTCACAAGGATAAGAAAGAACATGAGACCAGACCTCACAATTGTGCATTAGAAGGCTGTCAAATGAGTTTCAAGACAAATGCTCTTCTCCTTCACAAACGCAATCAGTGCCCAGTCGATGGGTGCAATAAGAAATTCAACTCCCACAAATATGCAGTACAACACCACTTTGTTCATGATGATGATAGGCCTCTCAAGTGTCCATGGGAGGGTTGTACTATGTCATTTAAGTGGGCTTCGCAAGGTCTGTACACTTACGAGTGCTCACTGGATTCAATAAATTTTTGCCCGTACTGAAAAAGTTTCTTGGGTCCACCCCTGTTGGGACTGTGATCTATCTAATGATCAGTGAGACATTAGCACCTTCGCATATTCAGAGCATGTAGTTTTACTTCCTGCTGTGGTGATGTTGTGTTCTGTATGCTAGTCAAATTGGATCAGGTGCGCGAAATTTGCGACCCAGTTTGGTTGCTGACGATGAATAGGCCGGGGCTAACCCAATGGTTGAATATATTAAGAGGTTTCTATGTATTTTCTTTTATTAAAATTTGTTGGAAACAACTCAATATTATTACGGCCTTACCATTCATATGTTTCTGTTTATTGGATGAACATTTCGTCAACTTAGGCATGTTCTAAGCCTAGCGGGGAAGAAAAGTATTACCTATTTCTTGGTATATCTAAATAATACAAAATAGAAATTCAACTGCATTGGCTATCACTATTACGATATTTTAAAATATGGACAAGGGGTGTACACGACACAATCGTTTAATTGTCAACCAGTTTTATTTGAGGTGTAGTTATATTTGTGTGTGGCCCACCCTTGTCACCAAAACTGTCAAGAAACAGGAAAAATAAAAGAAAAATGAAGATTTTCAAACTGTTTAGGAAATCAATTTTTCCACATCTGTTTGCTCAAATTTATAAATATTCAAATCGTTTTTTGTTCACGCATTCTTAGAAGGATTTATAAGATTCATCATTTACAATAAATTAAGCAATATTTTATTGCTTTAATTTTCATTTCCATCTTTTTTTACGAGGTACCAATCCTTAAACCCTTTAATTCAAAGAAAATCTGAAAAATACTGAGGGTTAACCCTTTAATTCAAAGAAAATCTGAAAATAGTGAGGGTTAACAAGATATCAAAAGACTCAACCACAGAGAAAAAGGGATTCGTGTGAGGTTAATGAAAAGTATGAGTCTTAAAATAATCTTTTCATGTCTGAACTGTAATTTAAAGAGTCTCAGTTGCAAAAGAATAAAAAAATTAGATCGATAAAGGTTCAAAACGCCAAAATGAGAGAAAATATACACTCTTAAGAAACAGAAAGAAATAAAAAATTTACGAATCTTTCACCCCAGCAGCAGTTTTCAACATACTATTCGATATTTACCCCTGAAGAGAGTGTCTTTCGACTTACATGGTAATATTGGGTTTCATTTGACTCACAGGGTTGATATTCCCCTTTGACTGAAGGACCGCAGACATAGATCTTAACCTATTAGTGATCTCAGTGAATGATGGCCGTGACACTGGTTCAGCTGACCAACATTGTTCCATCAGCATCCTCCACCCGGTATCACACTTTTCAGGGATGGGAGGCCGAAGAGTGTTTTTGACGATTCCTCCTACATACATGATTTACAGATCAGTTAAAATGATAAAATGGCAAGAAGTTCAACAGCCAATAAAGTATATGGTGCCACGTGCAGAAAATTTAAAGAACATTACAAGTACCTCTTCAAAAGCATGCATAATCTTTTCATAGCCAAGGGATTATTGGAAAACTAACTCACAAAATTATCCTCACTTATTTCAGAAGTGATTTTTTGATGGTATGGGTCATCTCGTTTTACTTTACCTTGCACCCATGTCATTGACAGAACCAGCATCTCTCATACTACCATCTACCACTCAAGCTCAAGGATTAACATCTGAAGACTAATTAGAAAAACTATGCACCTAGTTTTTAGAAACTTCAAAGAATAATCCAGATTCCAGGTTGTCAGAAGCAATTTCATAAAATCTGGGGATTTGACTCCTTCATATTGTACTTTGGTACTCAACCCTAGGTATCTTATCTGGTGTGGTCCTGACACACAAGAAACCCTCCATGCACTTCACTCAATTAATACCATGCATCATTCAAATTTTGAAGGTAAAGGGTATCATTTATCTTGAAAGGCTAATAATTTCTCTAGTAGTTGTGAAATAAAGTGTTTTCAATTCTATCGAAATTCAAAGCCATAGTCATCAACTACAAAAGCACGAGAAGGGACCTGCATAGCCATTAGAAAATGGCTTATACATTCATGATATATATAGTCCTCCAACCTAATCCCACTGCCACACAGAAAACTCCAATACCCATCCTAGCACCTCACCATCAAAGCGAGCAAAATTAATTGAAGAAATATAAGGAAAAGAAGCATTAGTTCCAGCAGAAAATGACAGACGAATGTGCCTGCAACAGGTATTTTAAATAAGCCTCAAATGTGTTCCATGTCAAACAACGATGTGTACTTCAATGGTCATCTTTGTTGCACGAACACTTTAACTAGTGTAACACGTCCATGTCGAACACGTGTCAGATACCGATACTCCTCGGACACTCTACCATGATCATTTTTATTTTTTATTCGAAATATTACATATTTTTAACTCAAAGTTATTAGTAAATAACAAATATGTACTTATATTTAAAAAATTTCAACAAGAAAAATTAACAAATATAAAACTAAATTTATACTATGTAAATAAAGAATCTTAAAGAATTTAATCAACGTGTCGACGACGTGACGTGTCGTGTCAGTACTTTTATAAAAAATCATGTGTCGACGTATCCGACATGTGTCTGTGCATCATAGATGGTCATATTTAAAGAAACAGAAATTGGCTCAGTTTGAGCCATCAATGTCACACTAAACTGTTACCTTAGCTGGCAATTTAGATGCCATAATCAATTGGAGCTTTCTTGGTAAAGAAACAAAGACCGACAAAAGCACTCAACTGCTCACCATGGTTTTGAGCTCAGTTACTGGGGGATTTGGTCATCTTTTATGAATTTGTTTACATAGAGGACATTGGTAGGGGGTTTTGGTCATTTCTGGAAACAGTTTCTCCCCAATATAAGTTAGAGAATAGAGAGAGCCATATTCTGTTATTCAAATATTTGACAAAGTTCTTCATATACAATGCATTTGTTTTACCCGACTAACACTAATGTTATGTAGTGCCTGTATAATCCCCATATATAAGGAAAAAGAATATAGGGTGTTGGAAGATTTGACTTTCATTGTTCATTAGTACCCTTCTCTTTGCTGTGGACATTCTCGGAAGTCGTTAAACTGGGTATTCAAACGGCAGATTATGGTAAGTAGTTTTAAATTTCCTTCTATGGTTATTTGAAACCCTAAAGGTCTTTGTAATTTTAGGCCAAAAAAGCTCCATAGGAAAGAAAAACAAATTTCACAGATTACATAGCACTCTTATAGAACTTAAAATCCAATATCAAACATCTAAATTCCCTCTAAACAGAGGAAAGAAAATCCAATAAAACTAAAATCTCAAAATTTAAATAACAAAATGATAATACATCAAATAATTGAAATTGACAAGAGTTTCTTGTTCTACGTCAAGGCAGTTTGAATTCATTTTAATATTTGTTTGCCATGTTCCCTCGGTGTTGATTAGCTTTAGCAAATGATTACTTGTTGTAAAATATCAACTTACCAATGATTGCCCCACAATGCATATTTGCATAAGGTTCTTCACCCGTTAGGATCTCCCACAGTGCTATGCCAAATGAAAACACATCAACCTGTCGAAAGCCAAATCATATTTCGGGTTCTTTATACTATGATTGATTGATTGATATCAGTAAAATACCGCATGGAAAATATTTATAGTAGTTTTTTACTTTTTCTGATACCCGGCTAGTGCTCCCATTCAATAGTTCTGGCGCCATCCATGGAAGGGTTCCTCGCACACCACCAGATACTAGTGTATTGCGTTTGATTCTTGATAGTCCGAAATCTCCAACCTACCAAACTTTCTTAGTTACTGCCAGTTAATAATGGAGAAAAATGTAAGATTTCTCCCAAAACTGGGATTGATCACATCCATTTAGGTGAATCCCATCTTCAACTGTAGCAATCTGTGGTTTTCAACACACATATGCACAGAGGCATGTGCCGACTCAGGTTAATACTAATTATCTTGCACACATCACAAGAGAAGATATAATTTATTGTGTATGTAAATTAAGTGTTGAAGACAAAATTTAAATAATATA
>CADEPD010021521.1:0-16968 GCA_902829195.1 Fraxinus dipetala | reverse complement strand
ATGCAAATGATGTTAGAGCAACCTCAGATTATGTTTGCGAATAATTTTGCCCCTTTTAGAGTAGATTAAAAATTAATCAAACTCGCAAATTAAAGTTAACAATTAATTTTAATCATACATTTTATGAGATTTATAATTTTTAAATAACAAATTTATCAACTTTTATTAGAATTTATTAAAAATAATAATTTAATTCTCGTAAATTTTAACTTGTTTAACGTGATTAGAGTTTTATTAGAATTAAATTACCTGAAATATTTTAATTAAATGAGCATTTCACGTACACGACGAAATCATACCACCCAAACACGGCTCCCCCAAAAGTTTTCCAATCTCTCTCTCCGAAACCAGAATTTCTCTCTCTATATCTTCTCCTGCTTGGATGGAGGTGAGAGCCTCCATCGAAAGCAAATTCCGTTTATATAACTATAAATATACATGTATACATCAAAACCCCTAATTTTCGAAAAAAAAAAAAAACTGAAAAATTGAAACTTGCTCGGAATTGAAGAGAATTGTTTAGAGATTCAGGAAAGATGTTTACGTGGAGTATTGCAAAGTCGGCGGAGGCGATGTTCTCCCGGTGGGCGATAAAGAGGTTGTGTAAATTCTTGTTGAAGAAAAAATTAGGAAAATTTATACTGGGGGATATTGATCTAAATCAGCTAGATGTCCAGCTCAGCGCCGGCACTATTCAGCTCTCCGATCTCGCAATCAACGTCGACTATATAAACCAGAAGGTGTGATTTTTTGTTTTAATTGTCGTTAGTTTGAGGTGAACTTGTGGGTAATTTGTCCATAACGTAACATGTTTGTGGGGAATGCTGCGTGGGGTTTGTTTTCTACTTGGAATAGCATGTACTTAATTAAACTAAGTTTCATTGGCTGTAAGTTAAATTACTCCTTGATTAATTTGAATGGAGATTAGCATGACTGCATGGTGATTCTGCAGTTAATTCATACGCTAAAGTAGTTGATGTAATTTTGATTTTGATTGAGTTTGAACTTCATTCTTTTCTTCTCTCTTCCTCTGTTTTTATAATTCTCCGGGTGAGTGGTTGGATTTGCACACTCTTATAGAGAATTTTGTGTTCCTGGATGATTAAAATTTGAAACGTGACAATTATTTGACAAACTGGGAGCTTTTGAGAGTTGATAATTAAATAGAAGAAATGATAGTAAGGGGTAAATGATATTGGCAATTCAGAATATTCAAAATTGTGAATCAGTTTAACATTTCTTATAGACCAGATACACACCATTCCAACCCCCCCACCCCCACCCCCATCCTGAGGCTTATGCAAACAATTGTACTGCCTTTACATCTCTTTTATTTTTCAGTTCAACGCGGCAGCTGTTTCTTTGAAAGAGGGATCTATTGGCTCATTAATGGTGACTATGCCTTGGAAGGATGGTGGTTGTCAAATTGAGGTGGATGAACTTGAGATAGTGCTTACTCCTCGTGAGACAAATATTTTTCAAGATGAATCAGAAACTACTAGTTCCTGTCAAAGTAACAAGAATAATCTCAGCCATCATTGTAGAAAGCTTGAGAATGATGCAGTTAATGGAGAATTGGAAAATGCTTCTGTTGATGTTCATGAAGGAGTTAAAACCATTGCCAAGATGGTAAAATGGTTGTTGACTAGTTTTCATGTGAAAGTTAAAAACCTGATTGTAGCGTTTGATCCCTCTACATGGGAAGAAAAGAAAGAAGGATTATGCAGAACTGCAGTACTTCGAATTTCTGAAGCAGAGTGTGGAACACAAATTTCTGAAGATGCTTCTCCTAGCAGTGGGAACGTACTACATAACTTTCTTGGTTTAAGTCAATTGACAAACTTCGTAAAATTTGAGGGAGCGGCGATTGAATTACTACACATGGATGATGTTGATCAGACACCTCCTCAATGTTCTTCTGTGACACCTTTTGGTGACTGGTTTTCAGGAAACCATTCATTTGGTTCCATGAATACAATTATTACTGGGGAAAAAGGAGGTTTTTCTGGGAATCTTAAGTTAAGCATACCTTGGAAAAATGGTTCTTTGGACGTCCACAAAGTGGATGCAGATGTTCATATTGATCCTCTAGTATTAAGAATTCAGCCTACCACCCTCAGATATGTCATTAGTATTTGGAATTTGTTTAAAGGTATGGGTGCAAAGAGTGAAGGTCATAGTGGAGCATCGAATAACCATTCATCAAATCTGGACTCTTGTCTATTTGCTTTTTGTAAGGAGCCATTAGGCAATGAAGGCTTTGTTACTGGATGCAGTCCTCGTGCAGAGAAAGAATTCGCAACAGATGCTCTGCTATCAGAGTCACATCTTATATCAGATTGGGTGAGTAAAAAACAGAAAGACAAAACTGAAGAAGAACCAGACTTTGAGGCAAGGTTAGTACCCAATTTGGCATTTTAATTGGTTGTATTTAATAAATAATTAAGCCCCTCTTTGGTGTAGCTAAAAATTCAGATTTTTAGTAGATTTTGACAAAATTGATGAAATGTGTCGATGTAAAGTTGTGGGTAAGAACATGAGAACGATCTAATGCCCCCTTCGTCTCATAAAATGTGTAGTTAGAATTAATCGTTGACTTTGACCCAAATTTTAATCTCCTATTTACATTGCACCCAACAAGGCTTTAATATGATTTCTTTTTAATGCAGTACAATGAGGTAGAGGTTATATATGTTCTAAGTCATGTTATATGTATCTGTTAACATCTAATCCTCACCCCACTGAGAGAAGATTAAAGAAGTGAAAAGGACATAAAGAGAAGAAGTGAATTGAATAAAAGCACTTTGCTAAGAAAATCTCTCTTGAACTAGTAGTCATATTTGGAAAAAAAAAAAAAAAAAGGGAAAAAAGAAAAAGGGAAAACTGGTGATGCATCTAAATTATTTCTCAAAATTTCACTTATCTTAAAATTATTTTCACATCTGCTGGTTCAAGATATTCAATTAGTCATTGAATCATCTTTATGCATTGGCTCCTCATAATTCCACTCTCTCCCTCTTTTTTCTTTCAATAAACCACTGTTGCTGTTGATGTTTAAAGAAACCATATCTATAGTTGTCCATTGGAAGCAAAAACTTCTATACATTATCTTTAATTTGTCTTTCAATTTTACTTCTTTAATCTCATTTGGTTTCAGGCGATACTAAAATATTGCCTGCATTTGTAACTGATTTATTTGCAGCATGGACCAGTTCTTTGAATGTGTTGATGAACTGAGAAATTCACAGTCTGCTTTAGGGAACAGTGGTGTGTGGAACTGGACAGGTTCTGTGTTCAGTGCAATAACTGCTGCATCAAACCTTGCCTCTGGATCTTTACATGTTCCCTCTGGTATGTGCTTCACTGAATATATGTAATTTGTTTCGTTCTTTTCCTTTTTCATATGAGGAGCTGCGGCCGCACTTAGTTTTGATTCTTCGAGTGTTGATGCTACAATTTTTCCTTGCAATCACGGAAATGTTCATTTGGTAGATCAAAGGTGGAGTTATTAAAGATAAATGGTTAGAAGTGGTACGATTAAGACGTTCCAAGCATGATTTTTTAGAATCACATGGTTTCAATCAACATATCCAATTCATTCAACTATCAAGCCTATCAATGGAGTAATGGACCCAAGGAAGTTTGGACCACAAACCTCCTTAGTTAATTAATGAATTAGTCTTGGTGAATTTTATGCCTCTCTCTCTATTGAATCAGGATTACATTATGGAAATCCATAAAATCAGGTTGGCTAGTGTCTGGTTATAAATACTGAACAACTTGGTTATACCTCGCGTTCGTTGTTTTAAACAAGGGATATAACACCCTCAGATGCTGTTGCATTCTAGAGATGGAAGTTTCCACAGTTGAGGCTTGAACTCTTTAAAGTTATTATTCAAAGACATTTCCCATTTTCGTATTTTAGGCGACCCCAAATTTTTTTGGGAATAAGACGAGCATGTATACACATACTTCTTATAGGTAAGCTCATATACCCAAATAAGACACCCAACATGCTCTTAATTTTTTGCTGTTTTCACTTTCCAATCTTTGTATTTTGATTGGAAATGAATCTGATAGCACTCTATTGTCCAAAGTATGTTTTTAGAGGATGTGTATTGACTTGGAAGTTTGTGGCAAATCCACGTGCTTATAGAGCGCGCTGTTTAATATATTGGTTTATAGTCCTACAGCTGCATGAAAGTTTCATTGTCTGAGAAACTAATATGTTTTTCTTCCTAACCCTTGGTGCAGAACAGCAGCATGTTGAAACCAACTTTAAGGCCACGATTGATAAAATATCTCTCCTTTTTTCGTTCACTGATGAAGACCAGAAGGATTCCTGGAATGCGAAAGATGCTCAGGCTAATGATGATCATCAGTTTCATTATTTATGTGCAAAGTTCACAGATCTATACTTTATCTTCCAGGTAAATTATCGTTGGGAAGATAGTTCTCTTTCCTTTTTCTCCTCTCTATCCACATTAATTTTTCTACATTTACATAGTATTCCACCACATTAACGGCAATGTCTTGGCAAGATGAGCAGGCTCGTCCTCGAGAAACGAATTTTGAAGCGACAGTGTATCATATCGAACTAGTTGATCACTTTTGGGCTAAGAATGACTCGATGGATCTTAAGTTTCATGGTCACAATGGCAATTTGGAAAGTCCGATGGTTTTGATCCAAAAAATGCAAAATGGCGTTCAAAGCGCTCTTCAAAATTTTTGTGCATCAAGCAAAGATGCTTACGATCATCCTTATGATTGCAGTGCTGATTTCCTGCCGAATATCCAGAACATGGATGGTTGTTGTCATGTGGCAAATCGAAAAGAAGTAATCAGTGTAACTTTTCTCAAAACCTCAGGTGTCGGTCAGGGCCAAATCACGATGAACTCACTATCTTCTGATAGCTCACTTATGGGGCCAACATCTTTTTCCTTGAAGCTGCCCCGATTTATTATGTGGGTGAATTTTGGTTTACTTAGCACGTTGGTAAATTTTATGAAAGAAATGGAAGATTGTATTGAAACAAAGAGCGTAGGGAATTCTTATGCATCCAAGTTGCAAACCAACAAATTTTTGGGGGAGTCCAGAAAAGAAAGTCTGAGGGGTAATGTATTCCTCCAAGATGCAAGGATAATGCTATGTTTCCCTTTCAAGGGGGGTGAATATTTTAATAGCTACATTTCTTGTAACCAGTTTATTGCTATGGACTTCTATTTGCCAACACTTGGAGGGAAAAGAGTTCGAGCTGCTAAGCCAATGCCTGTCCCCACTATTTCCAAGAAAAGATATGTTATGGCAGCATCATGCTCCCTACATTTAAATTTTCCTGACCTTCATGTCTACTTCATTAAGGCAGCCTCGAAAAAGAATGTTGAATGTGAATTTTGCAGTGGGCTTGAGCCCAGCTTTTCTGTTGATAAGATTATGTCTATTGCTCAAGGAACCGGCTGTCAGTCAGTCATTAGTATGTTTTGGCAGGAGGGTATCAGGAGTGTTCCTGGTATGGCAAAGAAAGCCAAGCTTTTCGCGGAGAATACAAAGAGAGAAGATAACTTTATAGGAAGGGACCATGAGTTTGCTTCTGTGACCACTGTTAAGAATATGGCAGACTTTGATACTCATACTAAACCAGAGATTATTTCAAGCTCTAGATTTATTTTGCATGCACATCTATCTCCTGTTACAATCAATCTTGCCAAATGTCATTACGAGAACTTACATGATCTTGCACATCAGTTGATCGATTGTTTCTCATGCACGGTTTCTGATCCAGGTGGCATTAACAAAGAAATCCCTCTGTTTCAAACATCCATTTTAGTGGAATGTGACTCTGTAATAATTTCAGTTACTGCAGAAGCAGTAGGGGATGTCAAGCCTTCCATCCAGTATGAACTTCCTGGTTCTTGGCATAGTTTTGCTCTCCAAGTTCACAGGTTTGAGTTACTGTCCGTAGCAAATATTGGTGGAATAAGGAATGCCAGCTTCCTAAGTGTGTCCCATGGTCAGGGAAATATGTGGGGTTCTATTACGAAAGGTCTACCTAGAGAGTTTCTTCTGATCTCATGCAGTGACTCTTCCATGGGGCGTGGTGACGGAGAAGGCTCAAACGTATTGTCTTCTAGGCATTCAGGTACTGACTTTGTACAATTCTGGGATCCAGAGAGCGACGAGAATTATACTTCCTTTACTGTAAGAGGTGCCACTATTGTGGCAATAGGTGGTCGCCTGGATTGGTTGAATACAATGGTCTCCTTCTTCAGTTTGCCATCTTCTGAATTGGAACAGGCTGGTGATAACAGTCTGAGGCAGACCCATGGATCTTCGTTTCTTCTTAACTTGGTCGATATCTGTTTGAGTTATGAGCCATACCTGAAAAAATTGGAGGTTGAAGATGACCCCGATCCCGTATCTTCTCCACAGAACATCGATGAAGTTATGCCTGAGCAGTATGTTGCCTGTCTGTTGGCTGCATCTTCCTTGATACTTTCTAATAGAACTGTTGTTGATTGTCCATCTGTGGAGTATAAAATTATACTGCAAGATCTAGGTCTGCTTCTTTGTTCGTTATCTGAGTCGAAAGTTGTTGGTAATACTTACAGTGTAGAACATCTTAGCAAGATTGGCTATGTTAAAGTTGCACAAGAGGCACATGTTGAAGCACTTGTAAGGACAAACTGTCAGAATGGCCACATGTGGGAAGTGGAATGCACAGATTCTCACATCGTTTTAAATACATGCCATGACACTGCTTCTGGTTTAATTAGATTGGCTGATCAACTCCAGAAACTGTTTGCACCTGATATGCAAGAATCAATTGTGCACTTGCAGACAAGGTGGAATAATGTCCAGCAGGTGCATGAGAACAATGATGGTCGGACCTTGAGTACTAATTTTTCTCCACCAGTTTCTGAGACGTGGGGTCCAAGTGTAGATAGACAGAATAAACCAGGCACAGTCAATTTGTTGGATGAAATTTGTGAAGATGTATTTCACCTAGATGGAAACTCCGATGGTCAAGCTAAATTTTTTGAATCACGTCTCTGTGCAGTAGCTGGTAGTTCTCGTGGTGAACAATGTAATTTAACTGTCAATGACTCTTCATCATTTTCTGATAATTTGCCCCTTGCTGGATCTGTGCCTGTAGTTGGACTGGAAGCTGGTGGGGCATCATTACAGGAAAACTTTCCCGAGTTCATAGAAGAATATTTCTTGTCAGATTTGCGTCCCCTCTCAGAACTGACATTGAAAAGCCCGCCACCAAATGACATTCTTAAATGCAAGACTGGTGCCAAAGAAGAAGCAAAAATAGGAAATGGTCGATGGTATGGGGAAACCTCATTAAGAATTTTAGAAAACCATGTTTCAAAAGTCAATGTGCAGACTAATGTCCCGCAACTTGTAGAAGGTGAGTCTTCTAGCAGTGATACTGTATATGATGACTGTAGAAAAGTTGTAGGTTGCGTACTTATTAAGAATATGAACCTCATTTGGAGAATGTACGCCGGTTCTGACTGGTCCAACTCTGAAAGAACTGTTCAGCAGTATGCAAATAACAATGGGAGGGATACAACTATATCTTTAGAGCTTGTGTTGAATGCTATAGGGTTCCGATATGATATTTTTACTGATGGTGGAATATGTGCATCTAGACTTTCTCTCTCTATTCACGACTTCTGCATTAATGACAACAGCCATAATGCGCCATGGAGACAGGTAATGCTCAAGTGTTTGAACTTCAGTGCGTTTCTATATTTTGCCAGAAACTATTGTCTGATTTCATAATTGGTTCGACTGCAAGGTGCTTGGTCTTTATCATTCAAAAAAATATCCGAGAAAGTTCTCCTCAAAAGCATTAAAGCTGGATATGGAAGCTGTTAGACCAGATCCTTCAATCCCCTTGGAAGAAAACCGGTGTGTTCATCTTGTTCCAGATTTCCACTTCTTTCTCATTGAAGGAAATTTCTTGCAGTTTTATATGTTTATTTCTTGTTCTGGACTTTGTTTTAATAGCATTGATTTATTATTTTCTTTTTATTTATGGAATTTCATACTAAAGCTCCTTAGAAACAGAAATTTTCACATTGGTACCTGATGGACTGCAAAGATATAATTTTGCAGTACTTGCCTAGTGGGAAGCAAACAAGTGTTCTTGCCGATGCATAAAGACCACCCCCGAATGGAGGAAAACATAGTCCCAGTATCTGTTCATTGACCTGTATGGAAAAGAAAAAAGAAGTCTAGGTGTAGTTATATGTCAGCCATGGCTCATAGTTGTTGCATTTTTGGGGGTACTGGAAACACTTGTGAGCTGTAGAACTATTGACAACTAGTAGAAGTGTAATCAAGAAAAGATCTCCAAATATTTATGGAACAATACGATGATTCAAAATTTATGTGACCTGAAGGCTGAAATTATAACTGATGCCTATATATCTTTATCGCTTCCCTTGGGCTCTATAATCATGTTGTCATATTCTTTACTTTTTGTGAAACAGAAGCAGGGGCATAAGCCCTTGATAGTATATCCCTTCTTATCTGTACTTGTTTCGTACATGTCTTAATCGTATCTGTTGCATTTTTCAAATTATATTCACCTGAATTCTGGATGTTTGGATGAAGTATGCACATCCATTCTTCAAAATCTCTCATCAGTTATGTGCTGGAAATTGAATGTCCTGTTAATTCTTAAATCCAACATTGACTTGTATGGTTCTTTTCTTCTTATTATCGTGTTTCCTTCTCCAGGTTAAGCATTTCTCTACTTCCTTTGCGTCTGCATCTTCATCAGAATCAGCTTGATTTTCTCATTAGCTTCTTTGGAGGAAAAAACTCACCAGCTGATTTATCCCAGAGTTCTACTTCTCCTGGACCAAGTGAAACAGGAAAGTCACCAAAGAAGAGTGCAAATCTAAGAAGCAATACCGTCAGTGATGAGGCATTTCTTACTTATTTTCAGGTAGGTTGTATGAAATAATTTCTATTGGAACACTATATTAACCTCAATCTTTATTAGGTGATGGTTTGGTACTTATGCCCATGATTATCTTATCAAGTGGACAGTGAGTGTTATTTTAATCAGAACTGGTCTGTTCTGTATTATCTGTGCCCTGATCTTGATGCTGTTGCTTGGAATATTTTTTCATCCTTGCCCAGAATTAGATCTGTGCACATTAGGATCATCCCTTACACAATCAATATCCCTTTACTGGTGTTTCTTTTCTGCAGAAATTTGATATTCAGCCCGTCCTTATTCGAGTTGATTACTGCCCACACCATGTCGACTTGGCTGCATTAAGGGGTGGGAAGTATGTGGAACTTGTTAACCTAGTGCCTTGGAAGGTAAGTTTCTGGTTCATACATGCAATCTGATAATGCCTGATTGCTTAATTTTCGATGCACAAACAACATAGCTGATTATGAAGCGTTGTGTCAAATTAGTTATGGGCCAATGGCAACAGCCATGTGGTTAGTCCATGTTAAAAATGAATTTTTATCAAACTGCAGATTAGCAGGATCTCATTTCTTCGTAAAGCCCCTTCTCCAGCACATGCACACCATGAAGAAAAAAACAAAATATATAAATATGAGAAGAAACGTCAAAAAGAAAAAGGAAATGAATCTGGCAGGGAATTGCATCTAATGAAATTTATGCAAACTATTTATGATCTGCATCTTTTCTTTGTTCACCTCATGTTTTGTTAACACATTTTTGTGCTTGGATGGCTATGTTACCCATGTGGACTCTTCTAACTTGCCAATATTACTATTCCCCCTGAATTTTCACCAAATTTCTTATGGCAAATTAATCAGGATAAGCAGGATTCATCTAATTAAATTTTTTAGTGAATTTGTGGACGAATTCTCTGGTTCAAATAGAAAACTGAGTCTCTTTGAGTGCAAATCTGTAAGAGTTGTAGGAAATACTCACTCGATCATTTTTCTCCTGAACCTCTTAATTCATATTAATTTCTGACCGTATCAATTCTTGATCCTTGTTATATGTAAAAATCCCTTCCCTTCCTGACTCTTTTTTATCGTAAATGTAGTCTATAAAAACCCATAAATCAATCTAGAATAGCCATGTTGCTAAAACCCATAAATCAATCTAGAATTGCCAGCCCTTGCAAAGTAATTGTTACTTTTTTTGAGATCCATCCTAAGTATCAGTAAAATTCTATGCATAATGCATTGGAATAATTTGGTCTCCAATAGCTTCTCATATATAGTTTCAACCATCACAATCTTACCTAGCATTATTTTATTGAACTCACTGCATTACTATGGCAAGAAACATATTTAGAACATTTATTTGAAAATGAAACTAAAAATGCAAGTCTGTGAAGTTTTCTGCTCATTTTGAGATTTGAATCTTCAAATGTTAAGCTCCATTTGCTATTGACATCTAGTACAGGGGGTTGAGCTACAACTCAAACATGTCCAGGCAGTTGGTGTTTATGGCTGGGGCAGTGTTTGTGAAACAATAGTTGGGGATTGGTTGGAAGATATTTCTCAAAACCAGGTTTTTTGATGCATCTGATAAATATTTCTGGCATAGGAGTAATGTCATTTATGAAATCATAGGTATTGACCAGTCACGGATTCTGCAGGTTCATAAACTGTTAGAAGGCCTTCCTCCTATTCGGTCATTGGTTGCTGTTGGTTCAGGTGCTGCGAAGTTGGTGACTCTCCCTGTGAAGAGCTACATGAAGGATCGTAGGTTACTGAAAGGAATGCAAAGAGGTCAGTTGTGAAAAATGACATTTTTGAATTTGTTGATGATAATGCGAGTTTCATGTTAAAGAGACAAACTCTTCAGCTCTACTTCCCTTTCCATGTGGTTTAGATGTGTCATAGAGTTTTGTTACTATGTGCAATCTTCAGAAAGAAAAGATACTTGACTTTGATGAAGCGCAAAGATGAATTTCAACACGTATTTGTCTCTGGTATCTGGGAAAAAATTATTTCTTGAAGAAGTTGGTCTCACCTTTGCATTAACAAACTCAATCTAGAAAAATGCATGTACAACATATGATGTTAATTCTTTAAATAATGATCAATTGTTAACTATTTGCAATGGCTTGGATGCATATATTTTGAAAGGCTATAATGTAGGTATCATTTCTGGCCCCCCCACGTGCACGGGGTAGTCGAACTATTCCTCACAGTTAAAGGTCTTTGGTTGTTAAATTTAATGATGAGAGTTCAATTGTAGTTCTGGATCTTTTGCGAGGTAATAACATGCTCGATAAATTATCTGCACACATGATGTTTGAGTTACACTGGTTTTCTTGCTTATTTTGATAATCATGTATATATTCCCAACTCCCATTTAGCAAAACCTGTATCGCAAATAGAAATTGGAAAAAAAGAAAGAAGGATACTCTGTGTCCGCATGTATATTAGAAGCATTATTCCGATTTCTCTTGGTCAAATAGGACTGAAAAGAGCTTCGACTTATGCCCGATATATGAATTGTAACTGCATGTATTTAACAAGGCTTATGCATGCGTTGGGTGACTGGCACTCAATACAACCTTTTGTCACTTTTTCACCTGGTATAATTACCCCGACATACAATTTTTGTGAAGCCCCTCACGTACAATTTTAAAACCGAATACCCACTCTTTTTGGTGGAACACTGATTTTAAGCTGTTGTTTCAGGTACAATTGCGTTTCTTAGAAGTATTTCACTTGAAGCAATTGGGCTAGGTGTTCATCTGGCGGCAGGAGCTCATGATGTCCTCCTCCAGGCTGAGTATATTCTCACAAGTATTCCACCTTCTGTACCATGGCCTGTTGAAAACAGGGTAATGACCAATGTGAGATCAAATCAGCCCAATGATGCTCGGCAAGGAATTCAGCAGGTTAATATTGCACTCAGTTTTACATAATTTCGTTTTTCACTCTGTAAAGTTTTTAATTTCCAATTATTCAAATATTTAGGAAAATAATGGCAATTTCATCATTCAACTATTAGAAAAATTCAATTTGCTCATCCAACTAATTTAAAAGCAATTTCATTTGGAATATAAATCTTCATCATTAATTTTTTTGCTTCACTACTCATCTTATTTCACGGGATATTCTCACTAGTCAGAAGTGAAATGATGCCCACAATCCAATGCTAGAGGAACTGAATTGACGGAGTATTGCATCGGTGTGGAAAGTTATTTTCTCTTTATCTTCTATTATATTGCCATCTGGGATAATAGTGGTTGACTTTCATTGTTGGTTGGTGTTGTTGGTGTTGCGGAAGTTTGTCTTTATCATAGTTTTGAGGAAAAAAGATTAGAAATACAAAACAGAATGTTTTCCTGTATTTCCCTTTTGGACGTGAACGAACATTTCTAATTGCATCCTTCAAATGCTTGTAAATATACAGGCTTTCGAAAGCATAGGTGATGGACTTGGCAAATCAGCCTCTGCTTTAGTACAAACTCCCTTGAAAAAATATCAGCGTGGTGCTGGTGTAGGATCTGCTTTGGTAACTGCCGTCCAGGGTGCTCCTGCAGCAGCTATAGCTCCCGCCTCTGCTGCTGTACGTGCAGCGCATTGTGCTCTTCTTGGCTTCAGGAACAGGTTCTCTCTCTCTCCCTCTCTCTGTGGTATGACTCATCACTTTCCCTCGTTTAGAAAAAAATGGTGGTAATTCCTTGTATGTGCAGCCTTGATCCTGAGCGTAAGAGAGAGTCTTTGGAGAAACACTTGGGGAGAAGCCAGTCTCAAAAGAATTCAAACAATAGATGTGAACCAAGTCAGTAAATTTACTCACATATGATCACATGTTATGGTTGATAACTATTTATTTATGCTATTATTTTCTTTTGACTCCTTGTAAGTAACATATTAATGGAAAACCAAGCATTCAGTCTTATCATAGCCAATCTAAAGTCCCATAGCGGCAGAGGAGAACAAATAATTTTGAACCCCTCTATTTGGTTGTTATGGTGACTATTCTTTGTATCTTGACCTGCATTTCATTCAGGTAGCTGATACTTTATAATATGCACAATCGTACTCTTATTTTTGCTGTTCAGTGAAATCTAACTTGACATATACATAACAAATATTACATAATAAGATGAGTCAAGTAAAGAATGCAGCAGGAAGATAAATGAGCGTCCGAGTCTGATCAAGTGGATAGAAATTTCATCAAACCATCTCTCTTTTGCCCATATTTTAGATTCAGTAACTCATCGTTGAAATCCACTGGAAATCCTTTTTAAAACCGAGCATTGCATTTCTTTCGAGCTAATTTATTTATATATCTTTCCGTGTTTGCAGGTGTAGATAATGTACATATAGGAAGTCCTTTACCGAAATTTTTTTCGTCATCAGAAGAAAAATCTGAAAGTGATGTAATTACGCAGTTGGGAATTTAGGTTTTAGCACACGAAATTCAACCTTGTAAATATTGTTGTTTTATTGACATATTTAGCCATCTTCTGTTGTAATATGTGCGCCATAGTTTTGATCTCTGTTAACATTTTTTTTATGCTATATAAGTTTGTTTGAAACGATTCACCATTGTATAATCTTACAGTCAAGGATCACGTTCCTTACTGATGATTTTGTATAATATATTTCAATTTTAGTACTAATTTTTGTATAAACGTTTGTTCAGTGTGTTTTTAATCGACACTGTTGCCGGGGTATATGTATATCTGAGGCTAATACCAATTAAATCGACACTGTTTTGAATAGAAATTTTTTGGAGAATGTGTGGTTTAAATATGGCAAAAATTTTGGGTCTACGTGTAGAATATTTTGTGTAAAATATTTTATATTCTATGAATGTTGTTGAAAATAAGTACGTAGAAAAAAGAATTTTAATTTAAATGTTATCAAACAGGGGATTTTTGTTATTTGTTTCACAACTTCCGTTTGGAACCATGCTGGGGATTTGGGAATTTATGCAGTAAATTTCATGTTGGATGGTTCAAGGAGATTAAACAATCAATCATGCTACATGTATCACTTTTACACTGTGCGACGTGACAAGAAGTTATTAGACAGTTTTAGAAAATAAACAATTTGTTCACCAATCAAATCATGCCAACTTGGATACCTTTAAAAGTGGTGCACACTTTTGATGTACAAATGACTTCTCTTAAACAATAGCTGCATGAAAGAACTGTGTTGCGATTGGTGGCAGCAGAAGAACTCAAGGGATAATTCTTCTATAATGAATTTCTAGTTAACATTTGTCAGTGTTGATGAAGTTAAGATCAAGGTGTTAAATGAGTCGAGCCAGCTAGGGCTCAGATTTTTTGTTTATTGGGCCAAGAATTGCTGAAACGTGAGCGGCTCTCGCAAGCCGAGCATGTGAGCTGTTTACACGAATTTTTTGTTGCTCGGCTTGCGTCCCTAGCTTGGCTTGCAGGTGGGGCAAGATGAGCAGGCGAACGCCTTGTCCACTTTCCACCCCCAAGTGAGATCCACGATCGAGAATTTCTTTAATGAACAACAACCTTGTATATAAATGAGTTGGATTCACGCAAGTACCCATGTAAGTGTACATGATTGAAGACATGCTTCGTAAGATTTGGAACCTATCTTAAAATATCGAGAGCAGTTTATTACTACTTAATGTTATTACATCTTGATATTGTCTCACTGATTATACATAAGGAGTTAGTTCTGAAACTCTGATTACTTCCGGTAGCTGCAACAATACACAGCAAAAACACATCACACACGAGTGAAGAACTAATATTACAAAGTTAGAGATTCTAACTTGACTCCAAATTAGCATGCCTTATTGAATATTCATAGTACGGTTCATCATGGCCATGAACTCATCTGAATCAATGACACCGTCTCCATTAGTATCCACAGCTCTCACCATCCTACTGCAATCTCTTAGGCTACACCTTTCCCCGAGCTTACGCAGTAACTCATAAACTTCTTCGACAGTTATTTTCCCGTCCCCATCCCTGTCAAATGTACGAAATGCGCTCTGCAAATCCACTGTCTTCACTCCACCTCCCTTCTTCTGCACTTCCATGAACTCGTTGAAATCAATGAATCCATCGCCATCCAAATCTGCAACCTCGAATATCTTCTGCACTTCTTTGGTAAGGAACTTTCCGTTCCCAATGGCTTTTAGTATCGCCTTATATTCCTCCTGCGAAATCTTGCCATCTTTATTGGTATCAAATCTGTTGAATACTTGCTTCATCTCTTCTAAAGTTGGCGAGTAAATGGGCAATAAACCCGAGTTTTGTCTGTCTCTAGAGAACATTCTTGAGGGTTTCTGCAAGAATTTCTTCTTTGAGAGGTAGTGTTGCATGTCAAGAAAACTCAATTTCGACATCTTTTTTGCTCTCTCTAGGGCAAAGGCTTCTTCAGACTGGGGTTGGTTTCAAACAATTCCCAACTGAAAATATATACAATTATAATGAGAATCTTGCCAAAATTAGAAAGTAGGAGGATAACCTAGAATATTTTTATTTTATTCCCAAAATGTTTTTGTCAATGAGCAAGGAATAAAGCATAAAGTGCAAAAATTGGTATGAGAATTGAAAAGATAAGAATATATTCTTACGTATGCGCAAGTTACATTATTGTATTTACTTGATTATGTGGACTGTTATTGAACATGGTTATGGACGAGGTAATCTTTCTTAATCCTAGGCAACAAAATAGTAACATAATATTCTTCTCAAATAATAAGGTATAGGATATTGGGATGCATGCATACAAGACTCTTTCGGTATCTTTTGCCGCGATTTTATTTTGTGGGGAAATATTACGGAGTGGAGTATGACAAAGTACATCTTGTAGACGAATATAAATCAAGATAGCATAAAGGTCGACGAACAAAGTATGAAAAGGCCATTTAAGAAATAAAGAAGAGGTAATGTACGTAGAATAAATTCTTATTCTTTTCTTTATGGAAAGGTCTCAATGCATTTGCCCGATTCGTGTGCAGGATAAGGACTTCTGTGAAACAAATTGAAAATCATACGATAATAAAGGATTCAACCAACACCTTTTTTGTACTGATTTTTATTTCAAGGTTAACAATAGTTGTTCATCAATAATATAATTTCTTAATTGAGGAAGTTCAACATACGTCTTCAACACGTGTTTGAACAATTTACGATCATAAGGAAGTTTTGGACATTTGAGCTTAGTACAACATCTTGAAACTTTTATTTAACCTTTTCATCGAACATTATTCTCAAATAATAAGATGCTAGCAAATGACGCCCTTTCAACGCATTTGGAGGAAAAATATGGAGAACAGAATACTCACATACATCCGTCGAATTGAAACATGTTGAAAATTGAAATAACAAAACCCTTTTGAGATAAGTAACCCAAAAAATTGTTTGCACTAATTTAATGCTTAGGCACACATTAACTAGGTCTTAAAATTGGCTCAAAAATAAAAATAAAAATAAACAATTGAATATAACTAAAAAAATAAAATAAAACAAAAGGCACGCCTTTTGTCTCCTAAGAATATCTCCAAGAGACTCTTTATTTTAAAGAGTTAACATTTAAAATCATATTTCAAGATACTTTTTAAATTAATATTTTAATTTAAAGAGTGAGTTTGACCCGTATTAGGGGTCAAAGGAGTAATTGACTCTATATATATAGTAGAAGAATTCAAATTTCTAAATATTAGAACTCCTGGCACCCTAGTCGTGATTAAAAGCACATCTAAACACGATAACAAAGTCACTAAACCCTACTCATCAACAAAAAGGTCAGATTTTTATTTATTTATTTATTTTTAGTTAATGAACGGAAGAACGTAAACGGATCAAAAGGTCCAAAACAAACTCCAATGTCATTTTAATTTATCAAAGGGAACAATACATTTTTAAGGTATTTACTTTACACCATTTCAAAAATACGAAAACAAGTTTCAAATTTCACAAATCAGGTTTTTTAATTTTTTATTTATGAAATAATGAATTAAAAAACCTGATTTGTGAAATTTA
>CADEPD010021520.1:0-12446 GCA_902829195.1 Fraxinus dipetala | reverse complement strand
GTCATCTAAACACCAAATTTAGGTGACACCGGCATTGCCATGTACCTTTGAAGCTTAGACCTAATCAACCATAGGTCTACTTCAAATTCCCACTTCGTGCCATGACACCTCCATGCCATGCTCGATCTCATGTCACCACCTTGCGGTCCGTGACAACAGTGTCCGACTTTCCACAAACATAATAAGGTCCCTTGTACTTATTTTTCAACTATCCTAGATCCTTTTTAGGATCAAGAGGTTTTCCCTTTTTATTTTTTTTGGAATTGCCAACATTATCCACGGCATTAGCTTTCGAAGAGCCATCATAAGAGCTTTCGATCTTATCTCTTACCCTTGATTCTTCCTCTATACGAAGGTGTTTTTGTATTTGCTCCAAAGAGAAGTTTTCGAAATTGTGAAAAATTTTCTTCTTATATCATTTCCAACACCCCGAGAGTTTAGCAATAATTGCTCTCACTTGAAAAGTTTCGAGAAGTTCAATCTTCTCCACTTTCCGTTTGTTGACTATAACTTGCAACTCATGTACTTGAGACAATAATGGAATGTTACTCAAAAACTTAAAATCAAAATATTTAGAAATTAGACTTTATATTTACTCTCAAGTATGTTCCAGATTTTTGCCGGCAAATAATTGAAATAAATAAGATTTCCCAATGCATGCAGAAAAAATCATTAATTGTCTACTATTTAACTCGAAATTTATCTGAGTATCTAATATCTATGGTATTATCAATCAATTGCTACACAAAATAACTTGATAGTTGGGGATATTTCTCATAATATACTAATAAGAACATCAACCAAATTGGCATTAAAACTAATCATAATTTCATGAGCGATAATACTTGGCCCCTGTTAGACCCCCGTAATCCAAAATCATTTTTTTCTTCATTTTTCAAGCAAACAATTCATTTGACCCACAACTTTTATCAATTTTTCTACTTATTTTATCAAGACTATCAAAATCTACTAAAAATCTAGTTTTTAATTAAACCAAACAGGGGTTTAATCAATGATGTATTTCAATGGCTACATCTCATTCATTTTACAATTCCATGCCTTTACCAAATTCTTCAATAGTCTTGGTCGCGAGTATAAGAACATCAACAAAAGCACTATATGATGCACGAAGAAATCTTGCTTCAACTGCCTCAAAATGCCTGCACATAAATGAGGAAGAGTAGGAGCAATCACGGTTCAAAATTCTTAAAACATAGGAGAAAGTTTGCAATATGCAAAACGAAATGATTGACAAATATTAAGCCTGCAGCCATAAGGTTTATGTTTAAGGACTTGGTGTGGAAGTGTGTATGAAAACACAAACAATTGCTAACAAACTTTTAACTTTACGCTGAATCCTAAGAATACTATAATAACTAGTCGATTTGCAAAGAATACAGAGAATCAAAGAAAATTGAAAAACGATCAAATCCAAAAAATTCCACACGTGCAAAAATCTAAACGCAAGATGATAAATAAAAAAATTACGATAAAGTAATAAAACCAACCAAAAATACTCAAGTCATGGAATTCTTCAATTGTGTTAAGACTAGTATTTATTTGAAAACTTTTTCTCAAGAGATTCGGAGCTATTATCATTAGCTCTAAACTACAGCAGTGAGATTCTCGGTTAAGATTGTGAAGGCAAGAGGTAGTTTAGTTCCAGGTGATGGACTTATCTGCAGTGGTCAGTTATGTGGATGGAAGAAAAAAAAATGTTTTATCGCAATGGTGTCCTTGTGAAATATCAGTCTTTGGATAGTTGGGTCCAAATCTGGTGTGGGTGTTTGAGCATTAAGAGAACCAAATCGGTAACACTACTTTGAGCGGCGATATTAAGTGATTCCAGTAATGCAAATGCAAATTAATAGAAAGTCAACTCTCCTTCATGGTCCAAAAAACTAACAATAATTTCTCAAAATATGCTAAAAATACATATAAACAGAGGTAAACAGAAGGACTGCTCACACTGAAAGCTTCCCGTTGGAGACTGTCATCTGTCTTTTCACCTTGTCTGGCTGCAGCTGTCATTGAAATCGAAGTATAATTTCAAAAACATTGAATTCAACAGAAGTGCAAACAAGGGATAGCATATTATGTTTACCTCCTTATCAACAGCCAAAGCTGAGTACACCATGCCAGCATTTTCCTCGGACTCATAATCTACTTCCAAGTCACTGCAGATATCATTTTAGGTCTACTAACTCGATTATATAATGACAATAAAACATTATAATCAATAACAAAATCAGCTCGTACTATTTTACATACACCCATGGATATACAAACATTAACCATGTAGTCACTTGAATAAATCAAGAGAAGAACATATTTGTTCTGATTTTTATCCTAATATAAAATCTAATTGTCATATATGTGCCAAAACACTGGCCTTATATCAGTCGATGTTGATCTACAGCATGACTAATCATACTTTCTTTCTGAAAATGGAAATGCCATCATTAAGTGTAGTAAGACCATTTTATGCAAAATTCAAAATGTGACTAGGAGAAATAGGATTAAAATTAGAGTTTGATTTAGACTAGGTATGATTAACTAGGATTTTAAAATCTGATAAGCTTCTAACATATTAGAATTTAGAAGTTCCCAACTTTTGTACAATTGTAAAATGGGGACTGGAGCATCAATTTGCAGAGTCTAGTGGACTATTTATGATTGATTATTGAGTTATATACAATTTTTCCTTTCTCCCCTCTCTTCTCCTATATTTCCTCTCTTGTGTTTCTTCTCTTCTCCTCTGTATTCTTCTGTCTGTCTCCGTTCTTTGCCACAATTGGTCATAGATTGGGAGTGAAATTCCTAGGGGATTGGATACAATTAAGCTCCTTAGGGGACTTAACATAGAACAACGAAAATGTTTGTTAATGAAGTTGCAAACTCAATACACGGTAAATAAAATAGAATAAAATCAATAGTTTTACAGGTTAATCTTTTTAATTCCAATTCTCAAATAATTTGGTTACATGTTTTTTTCTGCCAACACTTCTCTTATCCAATATACGAATGTAAGCAAATCCAAATTGTGAACAAATGGTGAATTTGCAACTTAAATCTACAGAAACCAATATCAACCACTTAGTTACAGGGATGGATCATGCAGTACAAAGGAAGGGCAGATGACATAAAATGGAAGTTCAATGAAGCATAATTATGATTTATTACATAAATTTTCTACATTTTACTTTCAACTATGAAAGTACAAGTCCAATAATATATACAAGGGAGCATCAGTCAATCGAATCCAAATTTTAGAGAAGCTTTCAAAGATGAGAATATCATCAAGAATTATTAAAAAAATAATAATAGAGCTTTCTCTAGACTATTAGACGGAAATCTAAAAAATACTGTGCAAGGCTTCAGCAGCAAAACTGAAAATCTGAAAACATAATCAGAAACTTTCAGCAATAACACAGTCACTTTTAAGAAAAACTCTTCGATCAAACGGTCTTTTCTGTAATACAGCTTTCACTATTCCATATTAATTTCCTTGCATGGTCGTACGAAAACCATATATACTCTTTTTGTAGAAATTAAAATCCAGATTTTAATGGAAGTATAAGTCAAAGTCAATAATTAATTTTAATTACATGCTTCATAGTGTACAACTTTTCAACCACACATTTCTATCAATTTTTATCAAAATCTACTAAAATATGATATACACAATTAAAAGCAATAAATCTCATAAAGCGGGAAAAAACCCCCAACAAAATGTTGATTCCAGTAAGTATATATTACAGCAAAAAATAGGGAAGAATCTAAAAACAGTGAAGGCAAAAAATTTCAACTTGTGATCTTGATTAAATATCCATCAACTTCACAATATCTATATACAAAGAAATACACAAAAACATAGAGAAATACCAGCTGAAATCCCATTTGGTTGGGATGTCCGTTGTTATGTGAGAAGCAGCCGTTTCCATTTCTCTTTCAGCAAATTTCAACTGCACACCTAAAAGATTTTTGTAATAGATGAGGGGTTTATTCGAGGCGCTTTACAGTTAGGGTAATATACTTGGTCTCCGGTTCGGTTCAACCGGACGAGAATGAACCCGGATCTTTTGTGTATTTCATTTTTCCTTGGGAATCTAACCATCGCCAACCCATCAAAATCAACCCCTTTTCGATTATAATTACGACAGAAATATAGTTATGTCATGTTTATCATCCTTATCCTTTAAATTTTAAATTATTTACTACCATTTCATTCTCCAACGTACATTCACACAATAAAATATTATATACATAAACTAATAAAGTTTTTTTACATTTGAATTACATATTTTCCATCAATATACTATTTTAGTTTTAAAGCCATCACTCAATTTAAATTTTTTGTCAGCAATCTTAAGTCGATTTTCTGAGTGATAACTTTATTTTTTAATTTTATTCGGTTAAACTGATTTCGCTTCGATTTAACTTTCTCTACTCCTTCTCGAATTTTGAATTTTGGTTTATCTTCTGTTTTGTGTAAACAGAAATGAATACAGTTAACAATATCGATAGCTCTTCGAATGATACTTCGAATATGGGAATTTCAAAAGGAGTTTTACCTAATTTGGTTCCTACCTTTGTGATTCCTCCGGTTGCGGTTGCCCCTTCCACCATTCATGCAAAATTCGTTCCCCATGGAAAGAAATCGGAAAAGTTATGTTCGGTTGAGTTCAAGAGATGGCAACATAAAATGTTGTTATATCTCACAAAATTAAAGTTGGCAAAATTTTTGAAGGGGGATGCTCCCGTCGTGCTAGAAGGGAGAAATAATAGGGCATCATTGATTGCATTGAATACTTGGAAACATTCCTACTTCTTATACAAAAACAAAATTTTGAATGTGTTAGAAAACACATTGTATAATGTGTATAGTTCCATAAAATCTATAAAGGAACTACGAGAATTCTTGGAAAAGAAATACAATAATGAAGATTCTGAAAGTAAGAAGTTTATTGTGTGAAAATTTTTAGATTACAAAATGGTAGATTCAAAGACGGTCATCGGTCAATCACAAGAATTGCCTGTTATTCTCCATAACATTCACACCTAGAATACTTCTCTAAGTGAATCATTACAAGTGGCTGCAATTATCGAGAAACTTCCATCTATGTGGAAGGACTTCAAAAATTATCTCAATTATAAGCACAAGAAGATGAATATTGAAGAACTCATTGTTCGGTTGAGAATTGAAGAAGATAAACGAAGTTCGGACAAGCGTGTTGGGAGTCATATACCACAAGCTAAGGCTAATGATTTGGAATCAAATGACTAGAACAATAAGAGAAAGCATTTCGTTGTATCCTCCAAGAAGGATGCAAAGAAGTTCAAGGGAAATTAGTATAATTATAGAAAGGATGGACATCGCTCGGTTGATTATCGTAAATCTAAGAAGCAAGTTCAAGTGAATATCATCGAATCTAATGCAATATCTGATGGTATATCAGATATAAATTTGTTGACCGTTATTTCAGAATGTAACAATGTTGGAAATCACATGGAATTGTGGGTGGAAACAGATACTACCCGTCATATTTGTACTGACAATGAATGTTCTCATCCTACACTCCAACCAATGGTGACAAGTTTTTCATGAAAAATTCTTCAAATTCAAAGGTTGAAAGACAAGACAAAATAATTTTGAAGATGACACCGGGCAAGGAACTTAGCGTTAACAATGTTCTTCATGTATCGGATATTAGCAAAAACTTAGTATCGAGTTCTTTGTTAAGCAAGAACAGTTTTAAATTAGTCTATGTATCGGATAATTTTATACTTACCAAGAATAATATGTATGTAGGCAAATACTATGTAAAATATGGACTATTAAAGATGAATGTTCTTACTATTGTACCGAACAATTCAAGGAATAAAAAAATATTCTTCTTTTTATATTCTTAAGTCTATGATTATGGCATCATAGATTACAAAATATAAACATTAATTCTATACGTAAATTAATGAATTTAAGTTTACTACCAAATATACATTTTAATACCAATAAAAAATGTTAAATTTGTGTATAGGTTAAGTTAGCCAAAGTGTCGTTTTATTCGGTTGAACGAAGCAAAACACCTTTGAAAATTATTCACATCAATATATGATATTTAAATTATGTCCAAACAAAATGTGGTAAAAAGTATTTCATCATGTTCATAGATAATTGTATAAGATACTGTTATGTTGTTAAAAAGTAAAGATGAAACTTTAGAAGTATTTAAACGCTATAAAATTAACGTTGAAAATCAATTTGATAAACGAATAAAGACAATTCGTAGTGATCCCACCGTCTGAAAAATTTTGTTCAGAATCTGAAATTATTCATCAAACAACAGCACCATACTCACCATGGTGTTGCTGAACGCAAAAATCGAACACTTAAGATGAATGCAATGTTGATTAATTCAAGCTTACCTCAAAACTTGTGGAGAGGGGAAGCTATACTTTCGGCAAATCAAATCCTTATTAAGATACTATACAAGAATAAGGTTGAATCACTTTATGAGTTATGGAAAAGTTGGAAACCTTCCTACAAATATCTTAAACTGTGGGGGTGTTTAGCATATGTATATATACCTAAACCTAAATAAGTAAAGATTGAACATAAGACAATAGATTGTGTCTTTATCGAATATGTCAACAATAGTAGTGCATATTGACTTTTGGTTCATAAATATGAAATAATTGATGTACATGTATGTACTATCATTGAATCAAAGAATGTTGCTTTCTTTGAAGATATCTTTCATTGTAAAGAGAAAGAAGTAAGTTTACACAAACGAACTTACGATACTGCAAATAGAAACTATTAAAAAGATAGTAATCATCAGGTAGATAGATAACCAATGTGCAGTAAAATGCAAAGGATTTATAAGACTTTTGGTCTATATTTTCTAACATACTTACTAGAAAATGATCCAAAGACGTTCAACGAAGCAATGTGCACTCCCAAATCTCCTTTTTGGAAAGAAGCTTAATAATGAAATTGAATTCATCATGAATAACTATACTTGGAAATTTGTTGAACTTCCTTTGGGAAACAAAACTTTAGGTTGCAAGGAACCAAAGGGCATAAGTTAAACGAAGGACTAGATTTCTTCGATACCTATTCACCTATTACAAGGATCACGTCTACAAATGTATTAATTACGATCACTGTATTGCATAATCTTGAAATATATCAAATGAATGTTAAGATCACATTTCAAAATAGTGAATTAAAGGAAGAAATATATATGGAATAACTTGAATGGTTTGTCGCTTCGGAAAATGAAAAGAAGGAGTGTAACCTTGTAAATTAAAACAAGTACCGAAGCAATGATATGAAAAATTTGACAAAACTATATTGTCAAATGGTTTCAAGATTAATGAATGTGTAAATGTGTCTACATCAAAGTCACACCTAGCTGATGCGTGATCGTATGTCTATATGTTGATGATACACTAATTATGGAAAATAATTAGAACATTATTACCTCAACTAAGAAAATATTGATAAAACATTTTGACATAAAAGATATGGAACTTGCTGACGTGATATTAGAGATTAAAATCTCTAAGATACTTGACGGTTGGTCATTATCTCAATTACATTACATTGAGGCTATACTTGAGAAGTTTAAGACGCATGATGATAAACCAGTTAAAACACCATTGGACTTAAGTTTACACATAAAAATACTGGTGATCCCGTATATCAATTAGAATATTCACGTGTTATAAGCAACCTGATGTATATTACCAACTGCACGCATCCAGATATAGCATATGCAGTCAACAAGTTGAGGAGATTTACAAGCAATCCAAGTAATGATCATTGGAAGGCATTAACTCGAGTTCTTAAATACTTGAGACACAGAGTGAGTTACGGATTACACTACTTAAGATATCTTGTAGTGTTAGAAAGATATAACGATGCGAATTGGATATCAAGACAAATGATACAAATTTTACAAATGGTTATGTGTTTATCATTGGAGGTGGAGTTGTGTCTTAGAAATCTTCTAAATAAACTTGTATAGCTCGATCCACGACGAAATCTGAGTTTATTGCCTTAAATAAGATTGGGGAAGAAGCAGAATGACTTCTTAATTTTCTCGAGGATATTCCATGTTTGGAAAAAATCGGTACCTGTGAATAATATACATTGTGATAATTAATCAGCAATTGTAAAGGCACAAAATATTATGTATAATGGTAAATCTCGACACATATGTAGGGGACATAATACTATTAAACATTTGATATCAAATGGTATAATCTCAATTAACTATGTAAATTAAAGGAAAACATAGCAGATCATTTGACAAAAGGACTAACAAGAGATCAAACATACCATCTTTCGAGAGGAATGGGCCTAAACCTATCAAATAAAATCACCATAGTGGAAACCTAACATTGTATATTGGAGATTTCAAGATGTTGGTTCAATGAGAAAATTAAATTATGAAAAATTCAGGGTAATGCACTTACTCTCATTCCTACAAACTTAAAGTATTAGAATAAAAGGCATTCAAGGATAAATATATATTTTTAATGATTCATATAACTTGGAAGTAGACAAGAGATGTATGATACAATACTATAAGAGATCATCTATGTAAGTGTGAAATGGGGTTGCTTCTACGAGAATTTGAGGCTTAAATTCTATTAAAGCATTTATAAAATCAAGAGTTGTTAAGGGTCAAATTGAACACAATCATGAGAATCGAAGTGGTTAGATAAGTTGTGGTGTTAGTACATTTGTTTTGATTTACACGAATGGGTGAATGATTCAAGATATCACGTTCACTAATTAGTTTAGGAAATTCGATTATATTCAACTAAAGGAGGTTTAAAATCACAAGCCACCCATCTTGATGCTATAGCTTGTTATATATACTTCTTTGCTAGAGTCTACACATCATTTGCATAATGCATTGCATATTATGGAGTTTTTTATTCTTGTGAGTGATTGTTGGAATTTGTTAAATATTAAACCATGGAAAAGTGAGTTTCCTGTAAATTTCTGTCAAATATTCGGATTTGATTTGATAGTCAAATTACGAAAATAAAGAGAATAACTTATTCTACTCGTCGAGTAGATCGTCGCGGTATAATTGGAATATCAAAACTATTTTCGAATGAATGAAAAATTGCGGTCCAAAGTTGGAGGAAAAGAGAGGAAAACTGGCTGAAAAATTGTCCAACTCCACCACTCGCTTAACGCTTGAGTAATATGCTAGCAATGGTGAGCGAAAAAGTCTCTGTCTCTGATGTTCGAGTAACGTAAGGGCGACAGCAAAAGCTGCGACCCTTGACAACGGTTGTTGAGTTTTGAGGCGCGTCTCTTCACTCACAACCTTTCATCCTATCTTGGGAGCTGATTGTCATCCGTATACAATGTTGCGGGGTAATATCGACTTAAGGACAAAAAGTTCAACTCTTGCTTTGACTTTACATCCATTTCACTTGGCCTTACTTTGACATTCTTTTTCTTTGGTGTTTTATTACTCATTTTCTTGTCGTTAATCTGTTCAATTATTGGTAATGTTGATAAGTTTTGATTTTTGGTTTTAAAGTCATCACTCAATTCAAATTTCTGTCAACAACTTACACAAGGGAAAGTTACACTCATCCCTGTTTTCTAATTTTTCATTTCAAAAATCATAATTTAAGTTTATTCTTTCAAATTCCAGTGATATAATACGCTACACCCAATCTCGCACCATTCCACCTATCATTTGAACCATTTGACCCCAAAATTTCAAATCTAAACTCTACTTTCCACATTCACCAATCAATTGCTAGCATCACTCCCCACCATCGTCATTGCCACTGGAAATGCACATCTCCACCTTTCCCATCTCTCTATTTACTTTTCTTTTCTTCTTACCACTTGCCATTTTGTTAACTAATGTCACCGATTCGTTAACCTAGTACCCTTATCTCTTGGACTTCACGAATCACTTAACAACCATTAACATTGTTGATCTGGCCTACCCCACCTCTATAATCCTTTGACAATTTTTTAATGTGTTTTTGCGTTGTTCCTTTGCCGATCTCTTGGGAGGGCACCACCCTTCTTCTATCTCTTGACAATCTTTGACAATATTTTATGTGTTTTTGTGTAGTTCCTTTGCCGATCTCTTGGCGGGGTACCACCCTTCTTCTATCTCTTGACAATCATCGACGTCATCGATGATCTAGCTCATCGATCTTCTGGCACGCTTTGGCGGTTCCCAAAGCATTCTTTCTTAGTTTATTTGTGCGATCTCACAACGAACACCACCCATCTTCTAGTAACCTTGCTGAAGCTATTCGATACTAAGTCCTCGTTTGAGTACTTATCTTTGTCTAGCCTCCGTCACATACCCCCATCAGGAAACTCGTCACTCCCTATTTCAAACCATCGATTGTGTTGCGTCTAAATCCGACACTGTTAACATTATGTTTAACCCTACTTCTGATGCCATCACTATCTAATCCCCTACGTATAAAATGTTGGGCTAGGGGTCGGGTGGGGTGACGAGTGATTGTGATTAGTTAATTGGGTAATTGGTGACTAATAAATAAATTGTGGCATATTAAATGTGTGATTTTGTGATTATGAATCACAAATTGTCTTTATGACTATGGCATTTTGTGATTTTGTAACTAGTATGTGATCATGATCATAAGTGGTGTGTTATTATGATATTGAAGTGTATAATCGTATTATAGGTCACAAAATATTATCAGTCACAAAATGTTACCACCCGATCTTTGAAACTTTTTCACGAGTTTTTATTTTTAAAACTGTATTTTGAAACAGTTGTTATGTATATTTTCACTTACACAAATATATTTAAAATTGGGCCATACTTGAAAAATCAATACAAAAAGTGGGCCCGAAAATAAGGGTTGTGCTATGTGTACATTATGGTACACATAGCCGTGTCCATAATGGACACATGTGTCCTCCCTATTGGGAGGGCGTCTGGCTCACCGGCATCCCCCCCAATAGGGGGGACACACGTGTCCATTATGGACACGGTTATGTGTAACATAATGTACACATAGCATTTTCCCGAAAATAAATAAGCAAATTGAACATTTAAGGATGCATAAAATACGTTCTAAATTACACAATTAGTTTTAAAACCCTGATAAACCCAAAAGTTGAGAGAAAACTCCTATAACGAATGCCAAACCTAAACTATTAACAATCGAAAATCAAAACAAAATTTCTTGCTTTACTGATAAAATCTACCATCCACAGCACTTCAACTACATTTTTTATAAAGAAATTTCTTTGTATTTTCTCAAAATCTGCATATATATTGTATGTAAGTAATTTCTGAATTTTGATTCAAATAGCTGAGAGCTTGTTTGATTATTCAATTAGAGATTATAAATGTCATAATTAGTAAAATGAAAATAATTATTAACTAATTTTGGACATTTATGAGGATGTTGTAACTTAATAGAGATGTAGTTACTAAAATGATTGTATTCAATTGGGACTTTAAAGATTTCTATAAAATTTATTAAATGGGCGACTTTAGTGAATTTTATGGACTTTTAAATGACTTCTAAGAATTTTTAAGAATTAATAAAAGTTTTTTCACGGAGTTCTATAGATTTTGATTAAAGATTTTTAAAAACTTTCCATCTTGTAAATTCATTATATACCTGAAAAATTACAATTTTTCTTATTACCTAATTAACATTTTCAAGAACCATGATGTCCATAAAATTTTCTTGGATAGTCACTAGTCACTACTCAGTCATTTAATTTTGGCGCAAATAAAATAATAATTTTTTTTTAAAATCAATTTCTAAGAACATCCATTTTTTTTTTCACGAAATTAACATGAATTCTAAGAACACAAATTGTTCTTAAAAAAATAAAAATAAAATAGAATAGATCGATTACATGGAATTCTACGTCTTGAAACAATTGCATATAATTTTAATTCAAAAGTAATTATGTACATATAAAATAATCACAACTTGATTAAAGCAAATGGATTGAAGAGATGAGAAAATTCCAGAACTGAAAGAAAAAATATGTTCTTTTTTTTTTTCGGCTCTGAAATCTTCATAAATCTTAGAGTATATGAGATATTTTCTTTGAGATTTGTTATTTATTATTTTCATCAAAAAGTCTCCAGAATCCCAATAAGTAAAGAATTCTTCAAAAGTTGTTGTTTATTTAAATGCCTCATGACTTATAGAGATTTCTAATTGAATACTCCATAATTTTTAGAGACTTTTTAAAGTCTATAGAAGTCTCAATTGAATACACCTAAAAATTTTAAATTTTCAAAAGTTTTGAAAGTCTCAAATAAATACACATCATAATGTAAGTGATATAGATGTAAACTATATTAATAAATAATTAAGTGCATGTCAAATTCAAAGCATAAATATGGATAAAAGAGGGAGATATAATTTTAAAAAACTAGTACATG
>CADEPD010021497.1:0-21576 GCA_902829195.1 Fraxinus dipetala | reverse complement strand
GTCTTCATCCAACAATGCATTTAATGAGAGAATTATTTATTTTATTTATTTATTAATTTATTTTTAATAAATTTAAAACATAGTCTTCCTAGACATCCATGTGAATAATCGAGTTGTAAAATCTGATTCAGAAGAGTTCCACTCAAATAACCCTTTTCTTCTTTCTTATTTATAATATGTACATAAATTCTTTGCTGACATTCTGCTTTGTTCATACCACATGCTTTGCCCACTATGCAGTTCTATTTCCACACTTGTCAATTCATGTAACAGAAAATCTTACATCCTAGACATTACTGTGAATCATGAATGCATTCCTTGTTTTGTGGTTGACATTTTTTAAGTACTTCTTCACTGATTCTGGTCTTCTAATTTCGTTTCTGTAAGTATCTCAACTTACAGTTATCCCTCAATCCTGCAGTGAATTCTATTCTAATGCATCACACTTCAATTCTGTGATCATCTATTTCTTTCTTTAGGTGTGTATATAAAATAATAACATGATTCACTTATGGATGCCAGTTGATCGTTGACTTTTATGCTTTTGCATGATGCACATTTCATATACACAGTTTTAGTACCGGTATTCTGATTCTGCCTGTGATCTGACTGTGCTTTCTGATTCCAGGTAGTGCAAGAAGCTCTTGATAAAGCTAACCTATCTGAAAGCGATCTTTCTGCAGTTGCTGTCACTATTGGTCCTGGCTTGAGCCTTTGTTTACGTGGTAATTTGTCTTCCTTTTCTGTTTTTATTTTCCACACTTTTTGGCTTTGTTCTTGTTCCTTTCTTCTGTGGCTCAATGTAGCTATGGTAAATGATTGCTCCACAATTAGTTGAGTACACAGTTAGAAATGCAATCATATCATTCTATTTTCGGGTTATTTTTACCTATTTGCTTGGAAATAAAGTTCTGAAATATAGTCCTTTATGGCATCACCGTATTCTTGAATCCATGCAGTTGGTGTGAAAAAAGCTCGGAAGCTTGCTGGTACTTATGCTTTACCCATTGTTGGTGTCCATCACATGGAAGCCCATGCTTTAGTGGCCAGGTAATTATGTGAATTTCATGAAATTTTTTTATTTATGAGCTGTAACAATATGAATAATATGATTGATCAGCTAATGTGATTTATTACTCACTGGTGTAATTTTGGTTGTCTTAAACAAGGTGCTTTAACTTAGGTGGTGTTTATACAGGTCAGAGATTGAAAAAAGATCTCATGGAAGTGGTTCAACTATGGGCATAATAACAATCTTTATTTCATTACTTTTGAATATTTGCAACGTGATGTTCTGTTAAGTATAGAACCATCCAAAGAAGACCATTGGTAGTGTAGTGTGGATTCTTAAACCTCTCTACTTATTGTTAAAGAAAAGAAAACCGAGAAAAGGAAAAAGTTGCTGGTTTTCATATATACGTGGGCTTTTGACACGTTGCATTCCTACCTTGACTTGACACATTGCTTTCCTTTAGGTTAGTGCAGCGAGAGTTGCAGTTTCCGTTTTTGGTTTTGCTTATTTCAGGTATGGCTATTACTGCCATAATTTTTTACTTTTATTTGTTGTTAAATTATATTATTTGCATTATTTAATGTTGGAGATATATATAGAGTTCCAGTGAGGATTATGATTGTCACCATGAGCCTGCACAACGATCGGGACACTGTAATTTTAGACTTATGAGAGGCTAAAATACTTGCAGTTTTATGTGTAGAAAGAACCCCGTATCTGGTCTTCCAAGGACGAGGATAGTTTGAACTTTGGAGACTGCAATAAAACTTTGTTAACTTATGACGGGCTAAAATACTTCTTTACAGTTTTATGTATAGAAAGAATCACAATGTCTAGTTTTCGATGACAGAGATAGTTACAAGACCAGAGGAAACTTTGGTCGTTATAGACTTATAGTTAATTTCTCAACCTGCAATGTTCTCTGGAAAGAGAAGCTTTACAGGATTTTGTCATTTAGAAAGACTTGGCTTTTCAATAACTCATATCTGTTCATGAAGCTTACTTGATTTGTTTTCCACTTGTGCTTCTAGGAGGCCACAATCTTCTGATTCTTGCACGCGATCTTGGCAATTATGTACAACTTGGGACCACAATAGATGATGCAATTGGCGAGGCTTATGACAAGACAGCAAAGTGGCTTGGTCTCGATTTGAGGAAGAGTGGGGGCCCAGCTGTAGAGGAGCTAGCTCGAGAAGGTGATGCAGACTCCATCAAATTTAAGGCAGGCTACCTCTTAACATCCATGTGATGTTTCTCATTTTATTGTTTGAACGGTCGGTGTATGAATTCAATATTGACATGGACCTCAAGGTTGACGTATATGGTTCCATAGGTCCCCATGAAGCAACATAAAGACTGCAACTTTTCATATGCAGGCCTGAAGACTCAAGTGAGGTTGGCAGTTGAATCTGGAAGTATGTAAGTGTCTCGTTCACAAAATCAATAGTTACCTCCACGATTTACCTCCTGCTCAACTTTTCTGGCTGCTCTTCTTTTTTTACTCTTAAAAAATATGCTATCTTTGCTGCTTTTAGTTTTTATATGTACTACTATGGTGTTCCTAAAGTCCTGCTTCTGTAAGGAAATTGGTAATAGATCGATTTATAAACTGTGAACTTCATTTATGCTTAGTGGTACGTGATTGGTTTTACTGACAGAGAAGAGATGTGTTTGTTTATGATTTTCGTGTCAATATTGTCGTTGGTAAAATGAGATCGAAACTTTATCTATTTGTGGATGATGGTACTCTGGATTGGTTTTCCTGTGTAAATGGTAACAGGAAAATTATTGATTGATAGTTTTCCTCCAACTATATAAAGCTATAACATTTAAATTTCTCAAGCATCAAGTAATACCATGCTCATCTGCTCCTAATCTGCTGCTTCTACCTTGCTTTGACAGGATGAAAACTGATGGTATTACATTTTCCATCATTATGTTAGATGTAGGGAGTTTTGGCTTGCGTATTTTTAAAATATGTATCAGATGATAATCAAATTTATTCTAAATTTCTTTTATCACTTCTTAGTTGATTATGTTTTCTCAATATACTTGTTTCTACATGTTTAGTTGGCTAAATTGCACAGTGATGGCTAGTGCCTACTGTGGTATTATGGATAGGACTATGCTGTTCATACAGAAATCAGCCTGTGCCGAAAGGCACAAAGCATGTTGGACCCACCATCACATGGTTTTTTTACCTTTCGTGGCATTCTGATTTCAGCAGCCACAGCATTTTCCTTGCAGTTACAATGAAGCAATTTCTCATTTTAGAATATAGCATGGTAAGTGTAAGTGTCGTCTACCTCCCTCAGTTGACATATCTATAGATGTGTGCAGCAATCCTGGAATCCCAGTTTCTTCAGCTACTAGTGAAGACAGAGAGGCAAGGGCTAATATTGCTGCCTCTTTCCAGGTAATTAGTTCTGGTGATTTGGTTCTTGTTGGTAAGTATCTGCCTTGTGGGTATAGTAACAGCAAACCACTTAATGTATCCCATTTTCCTCAATTTTCACTTTGTTCATCTACAAAAATTTGTCTTGCAGCGAGTCGCAGTATTGCATTTAGAGGAAAAGTGTGAACGGGCAATTGAGTGGGCGTCAAAGATTGAGCCTTCAATAAAACATTTGGTGTGTGAAATGCATTTTCTCTCGTGGTTTGCTATTGTTTAAAGTCCTCCATGGATATGGTGTTGCATAAAACCAACTTTTGTTGTCTTTGTCAGGTTGTCTCTGGAGGTGTTGCATCTAACCAGTATGTCAGGGCTCGGCTTAATCAAATTGTGGAGAAAAATTGCCTGCAACTTGTTTGCCCTCCCCCCAAGCTTTGTACTGACAATGGTGAGATGATTCTTTTTCATGTTTGTCACATCGTACGCAATGAAGGTAGCAGAAACGTAGTCCCATGTGAGTCATGACTAAAAGTCAATGGTATAGGTGTGATATACGATTTTTTTTTGGGGGGGGGTCAACGTGATTTACAAAATTCAAAACCTTAAAAATGGAATAATCCACTGCACAAAGGAGATGAGTTGGATGCTTGGTTCCTGCAAAAGCTCTCTCTAAACAGAAATGTAAATTTCAGCGTTTTACTGTAATTGGTTGCTTGGCTTCAGCTCATTAACATGAACTTTGAGTTGGAACTAATGTTCCGCATCATACTTTTACTGTTGTTGTAATTAAACTCCAGTTCTTCAAATTATTGCTGATAATAGTCTTACTGTTGTTGATAATGACTTAGGCTCAGTTTGGACACCTTTATGTTGCACAAAGCATTACGGAAGAGTCGTCCTAATCTTTTATTTGGGGACTTGGTTGGAAAATGCATACATACATTTGGGACTACTCTCATTTGAAATATTTGTATTTGCCGTTTTATGGTAGGCGTAATGGTTGCTTGGACTGGCATTGAGCATTTCCGCATGGGAAGATTTGACCCTCCACCACCCTCCGATGAACCCGAAGATGCTGTGGTCTCTCTCTCTCTCTCTCTCTAATCATGTGTTACTGTTGTTAGTTTGCTAAAAAAATGTCAGAGAATTAAGATCGTGTTTGGCCTTGCTTTAAAGCCAAAGCCCCAAAAAAGTCAGTTTTTTTGGGGATTTTAAGCAAGGCCAGATGTACTTTAGGAGAAATGATGTTAAAAATAGAATTTGATTCAGAGTAGGTTTTGATTAGTTCTGATTAACTAGGAGGTTATTCTAAGTAGTGATGAATGACTATAAAAGGGAAAAATAAGACCTCAATTTAATAGACTATTTTGAATTGATTGAATAATTTTGATATTTTGAAATTTTCCTCTCCCAAATCCTCCTCTCTTCTTGTTTTCTCCTCCTCTATTTCTCTCTCTTATTCCATCTCTCTCCTCTCTTCGCATTCTCTGGATAAGGATATTTTTGTCTTAAACAAGAACAAAGGTGTGGTCTAACCACTCGGTTAAAAGATGCATAATTTACCATGGATGTCGTCTTTCTTTACTATTGTTTGATACCGTGTGATTTTATATATCTAAAATATATGGTATTGACTCAGTTTTTTGATGAATCAGCTTGATTTGCGGCCAAGGTGGCCACTGGGCGAGGAATACGCTGAAGGAAGAAGTGAAGCCCGCTCAATAAGGAGGGCAAGAATTCATCCATCTCTTACCTCTCTCATTCAAGCATCAATGCTGCAGCAGTCGTAGCCTGTTCTAGATAGATCAGGCTTTCCTGTGATGAACATATACGAGGCCATAGGAAGATCACAAGCTCCCCTCTCTTTTAACTTAATCTACATTGGTGGTGTCGTTTTTTGGAAGTCTGCGAATGATTTTGCCTCAGAATAGGTAGCTCAATCCTTGGTATAGACTGTCGGGGTGTGGTGTGATGTACTATTCAACATTTTTTTCACATTATCAAACTTGACAGCTTTGTGTTACTTCCTGAGTTTCTAAAATCATGCTGAATAAGGAGGGAACTGTTGACATATTTGTACAGTTTGAATAATTTCTTTACTGGATTGAATGATAAATGTGCATATAGTGGCAGTTTACTCTTCTCTCTGCTGGGCGTGGCTCGACAGTAGTCTGGCCCAGCACTGTTCTTGCCGTCCTTTGTATAATACTTTTGAGGAAATTAGGCTCAGTACGGCCCAATAATTAAAAAGTAGATTAATACACTTAATTAATTATTAATGTTTTCATTAATTTTTAATTAACCGTACACTATACGTCCAAAACAGATTACATACATCCCCAACCAAACTCTAACCCACTCATCACTGCTACATTGCAACTCCATCCATCATTACCTTTGGCAACATTAAATACTCTCGGACCCATGTGACTCCATCTATCTCATACCCATGGGTCAAGAAGGCAATGGAAGTGTTCATGAAACGAAGGGAATGAAGGGGAAGTGTACTATGATTGACAGATGTTCAATAAAAAAGAGAAATCTTGCTTCAAAGGCTTACAAGCTCAATTTTCTTGGTTGTAAATCCGTGAATGTCTTTAATTCGAATCTCACTTTGAATTACTTCGAAGTTCATTTGGTGTTTTCTTACTTTGGTTACTGGCTTACTAGTAGTGTGCTTCCGTTGGAATTTTGAACTCGTAGTAGTTTTGAAAGCCAAATTCTCAAATCTTTTCGTTCATTTCTTGATGTAACTGTCGTGTCATTTTCTACTTCATGTAATTTTTCAAGTCTGTCTTGTTTAGCATTGAAAACATTGTCACCCATTCTTTGTCATAAAATGTCAATTGGAATAGTTTACATTTATGGGGATGTAATAAAGAACTATTGTGAAGTAGAAATGTGTTTTGTGGTTTGGATCTTGGGAATTGAATCTTAGGGTGTTTTTAAAGATTAATTTGTATGTTTTATTTTGTTCTCTTTGTTTTTACATTTTCCCGTGTTGTTTTTATATTCCTCTTAATGTGAGGGGTTTTATGAATTGCTATTTTCATCGTATTTCTATCTTTTTGATAGTGATTTTAGTTGAAAAAATGTTCTAAATGTGTAGGAACGAAAATATCAAAAAATTGTGTTACTCTTCTTATTACTATGGAAGAAGATTTGATTTGACGTTATCTCCGTCGAATGTGTATTTTCTTGCTAAATATTCTGCCATTTCTTTTCGAGTTTCTTTCGTGTATGGTGTAATTTGACTATATGTGTCGTTACTTGGTAGAAATGTGATCAGTTCATTAGTAAAGAGATAATGCCTAGAATTTGCTGTGAAATCTTATACAAACATCGTTATAGCTATTTTGTTTATAAATTTGTAGTGATGTGAAATTATAACTAATTTAACTTTATTTTTGACAAAATGTTCTTTTACTCTACTATTTCCTTTGAGTTCCTAGTATAAACGTTTGATAGTTTTAATCATAAATAGTTTGATAAAAAAACTTTTGTCAATTTGTTCGTCTCAAATATATTGTTACATTCTCGAAAATGGTGTTAGAGGTTTTCGTTATGTTGAAGGCCATGAACTTGATAATTGATGTGTTTAAGATGCTTTTGAAAAAAAATTCTAGCATACAATTATTTAAAGAGATCTTCAATTATAATTGGTGTTCAAAATCATTTCTCACTTTTTTGAGTTTTGTTACCTTTTTGGGTTTTTGTCACTTTTTTGAATTTTTTTCGCCCGTTTGTTTCACATTATTGTAGGCTGAAAATGAATAATTTGACCTTTTTTTTTTTTTCAATAAGCTAGGAACCACCATGACACAAAATAGTCAAAAAATGCAGTTCATCCACTGTGCAACGGTAAGAATTCTTTGGGAAACAAACCGGAGTTATCACTAAATATTTTCTTAATCCAAATTTATATGCTAATTAATGGAAGTAAAATATAATCACAAAGAGATAATATGCAGAAGAAAATCAACCATCAACTATATCCACTCTAAGGTTTTGATGATATAGTTAATGCTTTTTTGACTATGTCATTTTTTTGAATTTTTGTCACTTTTTTTAGCGACAATCATCGTATTTTAATAAAAGTAGACATACAATTAATAAAAAATATTTTAATTGATATTTTGTCACTTTTTTGAGTCTGTCACTTTTTTAAAATTTTTTTCACTTTCTAAACGTTTGTCACTTTTTATGAATTTCTATCACTTTTTTTAATGTTTCCGTTACTTACTTGAAATTTATGTCACTTTTTTTTAGTGATAAATATCATTTTTAATAAAAAGTGACACTTAAGTTTAAGGGTATTTTAATGACACTTAATTTTACACAGTATTTTTTACTTTTCAAATATTTTTTATAATTTTTTAAAAAATCCCTAATTTTAAATGTATTTTTATAAATTGATCTGATATTTTCCTAACGTCACTTTTTGAGCCTGATTCCTTGCTTTCTCAGTCACTTTTTCTGTCTTTTTTTAGTCTTGTGCAGAATCAATAACAACCCATGGTTCCAAAGTCTAATACGGCTCGACGACAAAATTGTTTGAAGGAAATTTCGTGAAGGGTTAAAGCACTTTGCCAAAATAATAATGTCAGAAGCAAGTTAGAATCCTAGGTGGCAGAAGGTGATTTGATGAAAAGATGATTACGTTTTAAACAGTTCAATGATAGAATGACATATGGTACTGCGTCAATTATTATGACAATGTAGCATGATTTTTACTCGAATTATAATTTTAATGAATTAATTTTTTTTTTCTGGTATTAAACATGAGATAAAGTGGATACGATACGACAAATGGAAACCCCAGATTTTCAATAGCTCAAGACTATTCAGCAGCCAATAATGAAACAAGATGCTATTTTGTCTGTGCTGTGGCATGTTAATTTCGGCTAAATTCATCCACAATTTTTTGAGGTCTTCTTTGCTGGAATTCTAAGCACGGTTCTTTTTTGTATTTCATTTTTATGTTTTGAGTGTTCATTTTGAGATTGTTGAAAATGTATTCTTTTGGGCATTTTGAAATTTTATTTTGAAAACATCCAAAACGCGGTTTGAAAATTTTGACTTGATTATAACTAAAAACACAAAAAATGAAAAATTTGTCGTTTTGAATTTTCTTTGTAAAATTTTAACTTGTTTTAAAAAATGTATTTTTAAAAATAGGAAATAGAATGCGTTTTCACTATTTTGAAAATTGAAAATAAAAAATGATTTAAAAATGATAAAGAGAACGTTTTCTGTTTTCGAAAACTTATTAGTAGTTTTAAGGGAAAAAAAATATTTTAATGATTGCGAAACACGAGCATAAAAAATTAAAATATTTACAGCACGCTTTTGAGTTTTGACAATGGCGTTTAAGCATCAAAATGAGACGAAATAAGGAAGGGCCCAATCGTAGCTCGACGGGCCACAATGGCTCTATCTCGCTCCAAAAGTTAACCAATCACCTCTCACCGTCACAAAAGAATTACGTTCAATAAATTATTCAAATAATTTTTCCGTATATAAAAATAAAATAAAATAATTTTATTTCATTTTAGATTTGAAATTATAATGCGTCACGGACCCCATAAAATGCCCACACCTCCAACTTCATTTATCTACCTATCCGTCTCTCTTCTCCTCTACTTTCCCTCTCTCTCTCTCTCTAGTTGAGCCATGGCTTCCTCCTCAATAACCCTCTCCCAAGCCATCCTCTCCAGCTCCTCCATTGCCCGCCATGGCTCTTCCCAATCCACAACTACCACTTCCCTTTCCCTCCCCACCTTCTCCGGCCTCAAGTCCACCGCCGCGACTTCCCGCCGTATTGCCACTGTCCCCACCACCACCACTCGCCACTCTGTACCACGCGCCTCCGCTATTGTAGAGACACTAGAGAAAACTACAGATACGGCCCTTGTTGAAAAATCGGTCAACACTATCCGGTTCTTGGCCATCGATGCCGTTGAGAAGGCCAACTCGGGTCACCCGGGTCTGCCCATGGGTTGCGCTCCGATGGGTCATATATTGTACGATGAGGTCATGAGGTATAATCCCAAGAACCCCTCGTGGTTCAATCGTGACCGCTTTGTGCTCTCCGCTGGCCACGGATGCATGCTTCAGTATGCTCTTCTACACCTTGCAGGATATGACTCCGTCCAGGTCAGGCCCCTTTTTCTCTTTTCTTTCAATTCCACTTGTTTTTACTTAGTGTTCACTGTTCAGAACACAGGCATACAAGTTATACACTGACTTTTAATGTGTCTGTTTATTTAATTTGTACATAGATCTAAGTGGAAGTTGTTATTATTTATGGGTTTCTTCTTTATAACTGAGCCCCTCTTTCATGGAAATTAAAATTCTGATTTAATCTAAGTCAAATTCAATAATTAATTTTAACCACACAGCCACAAATTTTCAACCCGCAAGTTTTATCCATTTTCATCAAACAGGGGCTGAATTTGATTTCTGGATCTGGATTGTTGGGATTTTCTTTTTCTTTTTTCCCCGGTTATGGGATAAGTAAATTTATTTGGGTTCTAGGGATTTTTTGTACTGTTGGTTCAGTGTGTTCCTTTGTTATTTATTGCTTATGTGGTGGTTGTAATTCAAATATCATGCCTTGAATTTTTATGTTGTAATTAATAATCTTTTTCTCTGTGTAGGTAGTGCAAGTTTCACTTTTTTAATTGTGCATTGTGACGTTGTTCATTAATTTTAGTAGCGGAGACAATTTCCTTTTCTTTCTATCTGAATTTGAATTTGAGATTTTCCTATTGTTGTAGCTGAAAACTTATTAGTATAAAATACACAGGAAGAGGATTTGAAGAGTTTCCGTCAATGGGGAAGCAAAACACCTGGTCATCCTGAGAACTTTGAGACAGTTGGTATTGAAGTCACCACTGGTTGGTATTTAATCCTGAATGTTGCTTTCATATGCTTGCATGTTTTTAATTCAGACTTTTGGAACTGATTATAATTTTCATTCACTCGAATGAAGGTCCACTTGGTCAGGGAGTTTGCAATGCTGTTGGTTTGGCCCTTGCAGAGAAGCACTTGGCTGCTCGTTACAACAAGCCTGATAGCGAAGTTGTTGATCACTATACGTAAGAAAGTTCGGGATTTTCTTTTTATTCTTATTACTAGGTCATGGATTAAGTAAATGGTATACCGTGTTTTGTCTTGTTAGACTAATTGCATTGGCTCTTTCGCAGTTATTGTATCCTTGGTGATGGATGCCAAATGGAGGGCATTTCAAATGAGGCTTGTTCCCTTGCTGGGCACTGGGGACTTGGAAAGTTGATTGCTTTCTATGATGACAACCATATTTCTATTGATGGTGACACAGAAATTGCCTTCACCGAGAGTGTTGACACTCGTTTTGAGGGTCTTGGATGGCATGTAATCTGGGTGAAGAATGGAAACACTGGTTATGATGAAATTCGTGCTGCCATCAAGGAAGCAAAGGCTGTAACAGACAAGCCCACTTTGATTAAGGTCAGATATTGCATCCATATTATAGGGAGATTTGGAAGCGTCATTTTGAATAATAAATTTATAAATATTGAAATGTGAACAATAATCATTTGTTACTGTTTAGTATGTTGATATAGCTATTTTATTCTGAAGATGCCTTGTTACTTCTATAAACCTTTTTCTTCCCTATAGGTGACTACGACCATTGGTTACGGTTCTCCCAACAAGTCTAACTCATACAGTGTACATGGAAGTGCACTAGGTGCCAAGGAAGTTGATGCCACCAGGAAGAACCTTGAATGGTCTTATGAGCCCTTCCACGTGCCCGATGATGTGAAGAAGTAAGAATAGAGTCTTGCTTTCTCTAATCAATGTCACGCCTTATTCGTTTGTTAATGCATAGTAATTTGGATACAATTGTCTGCAGGCATTGGAGCCGCCATACCCCTGAAGGTGCTGCCCTTGAAGCTGAATGGAATGCCAAGTTTGCTGAATATGAGAAGAAGTATCCGGAGGAAGCAGCAGAATTGAAGTCTATCTGTACTGGTGAACTACCTTCTGGTTGGGAGAAAGCTCTTCCAGTGAGTAGTTCTTTGGCACTTTTGTTATTCTTTATCTTGTCTTTTTGAGTGTGTGTGCAACATTTGAAGTTAGTGATGTGCTTGATAATATGAAGAATTAACGAGTACAGAATGTGCAAATTCTTACTCTTTTACTCTGCTATATCTCCTGACAGCAGGAAAATGTTCCTCTGAAGTCAAATTAGACATAGTTTTTCTTTGCTAATATATGTTTCTGTCTAGACTTATTGACTTTTAATCTTTATCTTCAGACATACACTCCCGAGAGCCCAGCTGATGCCACCAGGAATCTGTCTCAACAAAACCTCAATGCTCTTGCTAAGGTTCTCCCTGGTCTACTTGGTGGCAGTGCTGATCTTGCCTCGTCTAACATGACCCTTCTAAAAATGTTTGGTGATTTCCAAAAGAACACGCCCGAAGAGCGCAATGTGAGGTTTGGTGTACGTGAACACGGTATGGGAGCCATCTGTAATGGAATTGCTCTCCATAGCCCTGGCTTGATTCCTTACTGTGCAACTTTCTTTGTGTTTACTGACTACATGAGAGCAGCCATGAGGATTTCTGCCTTGTGTGAAGCCGGAGTTATCTATGTTATGACACACGACTCGATTGGTCTTGGTGAAGATGGACCAACTCATCAGCCTATTGAGCACTTGGCAAGTTTCCGAGCTATGCCCAACATTTTGATGCTCCGTCCAGCAGATGGAAATGAGACAGCCGGTGCATACAAGGTGGCTGTCCTCAACAGAAAGAGACCATCTGTCCTTGCCCTCTCTCGGCAAAAGCTGCCCCAACTTCCTGGAACCTCCATCGAAGGAGTAGAAAAGGGAGGTTACATTATATCAGATAATTCATCTGGTAACAAGCCTGATGTGATTTTGATGGGAACAGGTTCCGAGTTGGAAATTGCAGCAAAGGCTGCTGATGAACTCAGAAAGGAAGGGAAGACAGTTAGAGTCGTCTCTTTTGTTTCTTGGGAGCTTTTTGACGAGCAATCAGACGAGTACAAGGAAAGCGTTTTGCCTGCGTCTGTAACAGCTAGGGTTAGCATTGAAGCTGGATCGACATTTGGATGGCATAAGATTGTTGGACAGAAAGGGAAGGCCATTGGAATTGACCGATTTGGGGCTAGTGCACCTGCAGGAATAATATACAGGGAATTTGGCATAACAGCAGAAGCCGTTATAGCAGCAGCCAAAGAAGTCTCCTAGGTTTTACTGGCTTGTTTCTCGGCTGCTGGTGGCCTTCCAGAGTTATTTATGGATTCTGGGGTTGTAAAATTATAAGAAATCCACGCACAAGGTACTCAGATCAGGGTACTATCATTTGAGAGTTCATAATAAAATGAGATAAAAAATTTCTTTCTCGTCTTTTCTTCAATTGGCAGCAGGGATTGCAAACTAAAGTAAGATCAGGAGAGGAATTAGGCTTTACAAATGCTCCTGCATATGGACACATACTTGAAAACATTGTCTTCAGTTTTGTAACTCTGTATTTTGATTGATGATGTCTCATTTTCCTTGTAATTTAATGTGGTTGATTGATAATGAATAGTCTCTACTTTCTCCTTTTACAGCCAACGCTTGCTAGTTTTTGAGATCATAAGCAAATTTCATCAAAGCAAATTTTTCATTACTAGAAATTCTCCTGATTTGGAAAATTAGTATGGATCAACAAGATTTGGTTCTCTTGAAATAAATATCTCGGGGTGCCGAGTGTCCATTATGGACACCTTTATGGATACAATTATGTACTCATAGCACAATCCAAAACTTTATTAGTGTTCGAACTTATAGGGTCGTTTCATTTGCGAGCAGTGTTCTTAACCCGAGAAAAGGAAATGTTCTCTCGGACTCCATACTTGCTCTCTAGTTCGTTTGGAGACAGCTATTGTTTCTTGTAATCGCAAATATCTTTTTTTTCGAAGTCAATGTCAAAATGGATTGGATTGTGAATTCAAGCCATTCAAGAAAAGGTAAGGGCAATCTAATATCTTTGAAGCTTCTCCAAGCAAAATAAGATAGTGGGGTCAGTTGCGAGGATGATGCATTAATATGTGGTTGTTGAAGGGGTAGTTTGTATGTGGTTGTTGAGAGTTTTGGGTTCTATCCACATTGTCTCCTACTCGCATTCTTTTCAACTCAAAATCTTGAAACTTATTTCCTTTTTTTATGGTGAAAGGAGTAATTTTTTAGATGAATTCATAGAATTAGCATATAACCTTAGCATACTCTCTCTCTCTCTCTCTCTCTCTCTCTCACACACACACACACACAATGGATCACTCACACACAAAAGGTGTTTAGTATTTTATGTATGTGTCAACCATCTAAAAAATCCCACCTAACCTAAGCGTCTTTTAATTTGCCATTGATCAACATGGATCAAGTATAGTTAAGATTAATAATTTTGAAATCAAGTGAGGAAAGAAAGAAGAAAACAAGAGAAGAAAAACCATGAGTAATTCATATGATAGTTAGTCATTGTCAAATTCTTTAATAAACTCAAACGCATCCCAATTTTTCAAGAAAATGTGATAGTTACCCGTCACATAAACTATTGATGAGTAAACACGCCTTATAAATATCAATACTTGTATAAAAATGTGATGCATTAAAGACCAAGCTTCCTTGTCTTTGTCTGAATTTATAAAAGAATACGTTATTCTCATAATTATCACACTTGACTCAATCAAGAAGTTTAGTCATTGATTCAAACGTCAGGTATTTACTTTAAATATAAATAATTTTTTTTGTTAAAATACAAAAATTATCCATATGAACTACAAGTTTAAAAATTAAATAGACCAAAGAAAAGTGATATCGTTGTAGTAAACACGGAATGCGCTATTTTATATATTGTAGATGAATCCAAGTTTGTACATACATAAAGAACAATATGAAATTGTGTAATTAACATATAAGGCTAACAAAGTTTGGATAGTAATATAGAAGATTTTTCTCACACTTTGAAACGTGTAAATGTTTTTATTCACCTTATGGACAAACTATTTATAAACAATTAATGTTGATTACAATAGTTATTTGATTTTTCTTTCAATAATCGTATGAAATACATTTCTTTCAATCTTTATTTATTATTCGATTTTTAAGGATAATGATGCATATTTCTTAAGAAGGGCCCAAGTAGTATGTGAAATTGAATATTGTCCCATCGTCAACTAGAGGTCTTTTTCCTTTAAATCAATTTTTCATACTTGTAAAATGTCCGTCTTTCGCAGTTTATGGAAAAACATATATACATGTGTAATTTGAGACAACTTGAAGCATTAAATTTAACAAACAAGAAGTAGTGTATTTGATCAAGTGTTGAGTTGTCGAGTAGTTAGTTGTTAATAGAACTAAGAGCCCACGATTGTTGAATAAACCGTGTTTATATTAAGGTAAATTAAACAACAATTATTGTTTTTTTTTAGCAAGAAGGGTGTTTTAACAAAAAAAAAACGTAGAATATCAATTTTGTTTTTTGATTTTAAAAGCATTGTCATAACATGCAAGACACTGTATTGACTTGTTAGTAGAATAATTTTATTTTTAGATCTAACAATAATATTTCAATTTGGCTGAAACCACATTTAGGCAGTCCAAAAGCGGTGGTGGTGGTTGGTGGCACACACGGTGGTAGTTGACATCTTGATCCGAACAAACAAATATACTTACCAACTCTATGGGGGTCCTACCTTCCTAAATAATTCAAACCAATAATTAATATTTTTTTATTTTTGGAATTTAGCAGAAATTCTAAATAGATATATAAAAAAATTGGCAATACAGGGAGTTGCGAGAAGGATTATTAAGTCCTTGATAGATATTAAAATAAGATATTTGGTAAATTTTAATTGAATTATAATTCAAACCAAACATAGGCTAAATGTGATTGCACAAGAAAAATTACATTCAGTAAAAGTTTTAAAAACATTTAGAGCCTGTTTGAACCCTATTTTTGGTTAAGAATACATTTTGAAATGGATTAAATTCACTAATGGCCACCCTATTTTATGTTTAATGTTATCACGGCCACCCAATTTGATTTTATTTCACCACCACCACCTACGTTCTTTTCACAATTTTCACTAATTTTAAAAGGGATAAAATGATAACTTTGCATTATATATAAAATAAATTAATAATTTTTTTTTTTAAAGGGTTGTGGTTGATTGTATGGAATTTGCTTCAATTAGAAACTTGGGTCGAGTTATGCACGAGGGTAAGATAGTTGATATCCCGGTGGTGTTTTATAAGTCGATTATGGCAGAAAACTAGATATCCTCATGGCACCTTTTGAAAATTTCGAAAATTTAAACAAACTCTACCAAAATTCTTCGAATCTTCGGTTGGGCTTTGTCAAATTACTGCATTATGACATTATTCCACAAGTATTACTCACTTTAATGCACAGATTTTCGAGAAATCAAAGGTAATAGGCTAAACTTTGAAAAGTTCAATTTTTTTGCTATTTGTCTTAATAGCCTCTTTTTGGAATTTTTATTTTTATTTTGATTATTGCTGGAGGTTGGGCTAAGATAGATGTTAGGTTGGTTGAATGTGTTTTGAATTGGTGGATTAAACATGTTTTGGTAAAAGTTTGTGCATCCTCTTCATACTTTAGGTATACAAACACGTTTGACAAATTGTCGCAGTGAAGTATTTGGTTGAATTTTAACATGAATTTGTTATGTGCCTTTCCTTTTAATTATTGCTGTATTATTTTCTAGTTGTTGAATAAGTCTTATTAATCTTGTTTTAGTTGAGCTAGTATTACGGGAAGAATTGTCCTTCTCCTATTTGGTTGGGTATGTGGTTCGGTAACTGTTTTTCCTATTTTATTGATGTTCGTTGTGGCAGACAAGGCTATTTAAAAGCCAAGTCAGTTCATGAATAAGATATGTTATCAATTTTCTTCAGATACTTTGTATTTGCTGGAGGCCAAAGGTTTCCCAGTTAACCTTAAACAGTTTTAAATTCCTAAATATCATCATAGGTAAGAAAGGAAATACGCAGTACGTACCACAGTGGTATCAGAGCTCTGGCATGGATTCAAGAGTGGAGAAATTGGAAGCAGACGTCAACTCTCTCACCATCGGTCAACAACAAATTCTTGACAAGTTGAATGAACTTTCTGTTCAGTCAACATCACAACCCTCAAATGTTCAACCTGATCGGGAAGATGAGAACTCGCAGGCTCCGCTCCAGAATCCGATTCGGCGAATGGGTGACATCAGTGGCACATCACAGCAAGGGTCGCACTACGCACCCCGATTTATCAAACTTGATTTTCCGCAGTTCAAGGGAGAAGAAGATACTACGAGCTGGTTTTGTAGAGTGAATCAGTTTTTTGAATTCAATCATACCCCGGAAGAAGATTGAGTGGCTTTGGCATCCTTTCATTTGGAAGGAGACGCTCAATTATGGTATCAACTACTCAAAAAGGAGAAAGACGTACTGACGTGGCAAGAGTTCCAGGGTGGATTAGATCTTCGGTTTGGTGTTACTAAATTTCAAGATTTTTTTCGGAGACTTGATCAAGTTGCAGTAGGTTGGTTCAGTTCGAGATCATCAGACTCATTTCGAGAAATTGTTAACTAAAGTGGGTATCTTCCTCCGAACCGCCAAGTAAGTTGTTTCATCAGCGGCTTGAAAGAATCCATCAAAGCTGATGTACTAGCTGGCTGCCCGGCAACCTTGTCAACAGCTATCGATTTAGCTCGACTATATGAAGCTCGCAATACATCACATCGCCGACCAATGGTGACAACAGATTTGAGAAAAGGTTATTTTCCTCAGCAGGAGGGAAAAAACAGCAACACCACTCTTCCAGTCCGACGATTATCACCAACAGAACTGCAGGAACGACGTGCGAAAGGCTTGTGTTACAATTGTGACGAAAAATTTGTTCCGGGTCATCGGTGTAAGAAGTTGTTCCTAATTGAACTTTCTGAAACAGAAGGAGATGGTGATGTGGTTATGGAAGAAGAAGAAACTGAGCAGACATCCTTGAATGACGTGCCAAAAATTTCCTTGCATGCTATTTCAGGATCACGAGCACCATAGACAATGAGAGTCAGAGGAAACATCGGGCGCATATCATTGTTTTGGTTGATTCGGGAAGCACTCATAACTTCATCAGTGAAGTTCTATGAAAGAAGGTGGGCTTACAACCAGTACAAGGAGGACAGTTGAAAGTAATGGTGGCATCAGGTGAACGTTTATCTAGTTAAGGGAAGTGCAAGTGTGTAACATTGCTCCTACAAGGAATTCTTGTGTCTGCTGATTTTTATTTACTGCCTTTTGAAGGATATGATATTGTTTTAGGTACACAATGGTTACGAACGCTCGGTCCAATCTTGTGGGACTTTGCAAAATTACAGATGAAGTTCAAAGTAGCAAAGGCAAAGGTGATTTTACAAGGAGAGTCATGTCCAGCAAATCAAATAGTTAGGCCTTCACAAGAAGAACAATATCAATCTTCTCACTTGCAACAGCTCCTGGAAAAGTTCCAAGATATCTTTGAAGAACCAAACAGCCTACCACCCTCTCGCACACATGATCACAAGGTTCCATTAATACCAGGAAGTGGACCAGTTTGTGTTAAGCCATATCGATATCCATATTATCAAAAGACGGAGATTGAACGACTGGTACCGGAAATGCTTTCTACAGGAGTGATCAAGCCAAGTAACAGTCCTTATTCCTCTCCTGTCATTTTGGTTAAAAAACATGACGGTTCCTGGCGATGTGTGTCGACTACCGTGCTCTTAATAAGATCATGGTCAAGGACAAGTTTCCGATTCCCGTTATTGATGAGTTACTGGATGATTTAAATGAGGCAAAAATATTTTCGAAGCTTGATTTGCAAAGTGGTTACCATCAAATCCGAGTAGTTCCAGAGGATACTGTTAAGACAGCTTTCCGTACACATCATGGGCACTACGAATTTTTGGTGATGCCGTTCAGTCTCTCCAATGCACCCTCAACTTTCCAAGCTTTAATGAACGAGTGTCAGTTTGGGCAACGACAGGTCCACTATCTGGGCCATGTGATTTCTGATAATGGGGTTGTAGTGGATCAAGACAAGATCGCTGCTATGGTTAATTGGCCTAAACCGACTACCCCAAAAGCATTGAGAGGGTTCCTTGGGTTGACAGGTTACTATCGCAAGTTCATCCAAAACTACGGGAAGATCGCTGGGCTGCTGACTCGGATGCTAAAAAAAGACTCATTTCTATGGTCGCCTACAGCGGATGCTGCCTTCCAAAATCTAAAATCAGCAATGACGAAAGCTCCTGCATTAGCCCTACCCAATTTTGCTCAACAATTTATTGTGGAATGTGATGCCAGTGGTTCGGGGGTAGGAGCTGTATTGATGCAAGACCGACCAATAGCATTTTACAGTCAAGCGTTGCAAGGAAAAAAATTATTATTGTCAACATACGAGAAAGAAATTCTGCCGATGCTTTATCTCGAAGAGAAGACGATGCAAGGAAGGCAAAACCATCGGCAAGTTAGCAGCAATCTCTCAACCAGTGTCAAATTGGGTAGCTGCAATCAAAGAAGAAATTTACTCTCAAAACCGATTTGCAAGACTTGGTTCAACGAATCCAAGGAGATGAAGCCGTGGGACCATGGAAGCTTGTTGATGGAGTGATTTTTTTAAAAAAAAGAGTTTTCCTAGCTGCAGATTCACCATTAATCCCTGATATAATTGAGCAGTTTCATAACAGCTCTCATGAAGGGTATCATAAAACCCTCCAGCGGATTCGGGCCAATTTTTACTGGACGGGAATGCGAAAAAAATCAAGAAGTTTATTACTGCCTGCGACATTTGCCAACGCCACAAGTCCGAACAACTTGCTCCTGCTGGCCTTCTACAGCCACTGCCAATTCCGAATCAGGTATGGGAGGATATATCAATGGATTTCATCGATGGCTTACTGGTATCTAAAAGCAAAACTACAATTTTTGTCGTAGTTGATAGACTGACCAAGTATGCACATTTTATTCCATTGTCCCCATCCATATACTGCTGTTGGTGTTGCTGAGATTTTTTTTGAGAATATATTTAAATTGCATGGGATGCCGAGATCGATTGTTTGTGATCGAGATCCCACCCTTACAAGCATCTTTTGGTCAGAGTTATTCAAGAGGAATGGTACAAATTTAAATTATAGTTCTGCCTACCATTTGCAAACCGATGGCCAGAACGAGGTGGTGAATCGTACCCTTGAGATGTATCTAAGGTGTTTTTTGAGTTCGCGACCAAAAGAATGGTGTAATTGGTTAGCATGGGCAGAGTACTGTTACAATACTAGATGGCATTCCTCTATCAAAACGACCCCTTTGGACTTGTTTATGGCAGGGCTCCGCCTATATTGTTGTCTTACATTCCTGGTGCTACTGCTGTTGAGTCTGTGGACAATCAACTATGGATTAGAGATCAAGTTCTTAAGGACTTGAGAGTCACGCTTCAGGAGTCGCAATCTCGTATGAAGAAGATATATGACCAACATCATACAGAACGAGAATTTGAAGTTGGAGACTGGGTTTATCTGAAACTCCAACCTTATCGACAGTCATCAGTGGCAATAAGAAAAGCTGCCAAGCTAGCTCCGAAATATTATGGACCCTTCATGGTTCTAAAGAAAATAGGAGCAGTTTCTTATAAGTTGGAATTGCCAGCCGAGTCTAAAATTCATCCTGTGTTCCGTGTTTCTCTTTTAAAGAAAAAAATTAGTTCCAGACATCAATTCAAGGTGAACTTCTAGCTATTGTAATGGATACAGGAACCATTTCCCCTACACCACAGGCAGTTCTCGATCGACGTCAACGAAAATATGAAGATGAAATTCTCATTCATTGGAAGGGACTCTTACCTGCAGAGGTGACTTGGGAAAAATATTACTGCTATGCAAAAGCAATTTTCCTAACCATAGCCTTCAGGACAAGGCTGATTTTTAAGGAGAAGGAAGCTGTTATGTGCCTTTCTTTTTAATTATTGCTGTATTATTTTCTAGTTGTTGAATAAGTCTTATTAATCTTGTTTTAGTTGAGCTAGTATTACGGGAAGAATTGTCCTTCTATTTGGTTGGGTAAGTGGTGCAGTAACTGTTTTTCCTATTTTATTGATGTTCGTTGTGGCAGACAAGGCCATTTAAAAGCCAAGTCAGTTCATGAATAAGAGATGTTATCAATTCTCTTCAGATACTTTGTATTTGCTGGAGGCCAAAGGTTCCTCAGTTAACCTTAAACAGTTTTAAATTCCTTAAATATCATCATAGGTAAGAAAGGAAATATGCAGTACGCACCAAAATTTCCCATACACTTAGAATAAACATGTATAAACACTTCCAAATCATCGCATTCCTCAATTAACATTAATTGCATGAAAATATCCTCCCTGCGTCCCTTACTTTTGGTCCAAATTTTTCCCATCAATTAAGTGACATACGACCTTATTATGCATCACATGTTCATACACGTTGTACACTTAGGTACGTCACTAGGTTATAATTCATTGATGTACAATGTTGTGTGTTTATATAGCCGTGATTTGTGATTTTGACCTAAACTATGTTATACAGATGCCTCCCAAGCCCGCGAAGACTGCTTGTAAGAAGTCGGGGGGTTCTACGTTCTATGATAAGTCGAGGTTTATATAGTCGTGATTTGTGATTTTGACCTAAACTCAGTATTTTCACAATTCTCTATTTCTCTTGATTCTCCGACAAACTTTCTATTATATTTGCCTTCATGTGAACACACATATTTAATAAAAGTGACTTCATTTATACGTGGACGTGACTTCACAATTGTTCGAGTTCGAATCCAATTTTACTAACGATGACCCAATCTCATTAGGTTGAAACATAGGTGTAAAAGGGTCACTACTAGTTGTATCCATCTACAACCCCACTTTTCAGGTAGGGACAAAACAAAAAATTATACATGTCAAAATGATAATAACTTATTTGATACAGGAAGAAAATTAATCTGCCTTAGCAAATTAATCTCTTACATAATGCAACGTTCAGAAATGTAGAAGCTCTTGTCCTTTACAAGTTATATCTATCTAAAGAATAAGTTGCATACATGAATCAAACATTC